>VDFB02131993.1:29885-99061 GCA_007258455.2 Sequoia sempervirens | reverse complement strand
AAACCATATAATCATTGGACTCTTAAGATGGGGGAAAATACAATAAACAAGCTTTTCTTAATTTTCCATCTAAAAGTCTCAACATTTAAAATATTCGGTTCTCCATATTCTTGTTCCATCCTTCTGTTCCTAATTTTGATGCAGGTTAGAGTTATGTTCTCTTTCAGCTCCCTTCTCTTGGCTGTGATGGCAGTTTTGACAAGGAACCTTTCTGTCACAGAATCGTTTTCATTATGTGGATTTTGCATATAGTGCCATATACTGATTTGTCTAGGGTTTACTTGTTTGGATGTAGTTCCACTCATATTTTTTGCTTTTGCCTTTTAGTTTTAGTTTTAGATTCTCTATCTGTGGTTACTGAAGTTCATTTACGATTGTCATAGCCGTTACAAAACTAATATACTTTTGAGACCCATTGACCTATTCTGGTCATTGTGGACAGTGATAATAATTTCTTTCTTTCTTGATATCTTTGTATTAATATCTTTATTCATCCCAATTATGTACACTGGAATGTTTTAAAACCAGAACTAAATATCTCAATCTCAACTTTATAACTGATAACCAAGTTTTGTCATACATTCTTTGATACAATTTATCTGTTGAAGTCTGGCTTCATCATCTGCTGGTTGCATTTCTCTAAATGCATTGTAATGACTTGATTTTACCTTGTTATAGTTCATGGATTTGTGAGTTTCTTGCGTGATCATAGCTTGTCTCTCATCACTTGGTAATAACTTGCTGATGGTATGACACAGGGCTAAGTATATAGTTGAAACAGTCAAAGCTCTCAACTCCAAAAATACTGGAGGCAAGGAGTGGCTCTTGTCTCTGCGGAATTTACCTCTTGAAGAATCTATGGAGGCTCTCTGTACCTTGCCGGGAGTAGGCCCAAAAGTAGCATCTTGTATTGCTCTTTTTTCTCTAGATCAGCATCATGCCATTCCTGTTGATACACACGTGTGGCAGGTGAGTGTTAATTTATGCAAGAAAGTTCATTTTGTAACAGGTCTGGCATGTTTTGGCTGAAAAAGATAACAGTACAGAATCCAAAGATTTTGATTTCCTGCACTCTACTGCACCAGATTGCCATGCAATACATCACTCCTGAACTATCAGGTGAACGCTTGACTCCAAAGCTGTCCCAGCAGGTCTCTGAAGCATTTGTGAAGAAGTTTGGTAAGTATGCAGGGTGGGCTCAAACTGTACTTTTCATTTCTGAGCTATCTTCTCAGCAAGCTATCCTACCTAAACATCTGCGTACTGTCAAGGAGCCAAAAGTGAAGACCAAACACAAAAAAGGTTCTGTCAAAGACAGAGATGAGTGAGGGGACAAGAACATTCAAAGGGCATCCATTCAGATCATGTAATCTATTGGTTTTCTTATCCATTCAAACACAGCCACAATACCTTGTTATTGTATCATGGCTAAAGCTTTTCTAATTGTTGTTAGACACCTTAGGAGGATAATTAGGGCATATTTCCTTTCTTCCAAGGAAGTTGCTGAAATTGCTAGAAATTGAAAAGGCCTGTTTGGCTGTAAAAGTAATTCAGTATTGTACCAATTAATATGTACAATTGAAAAATGATTGCTCCTTGATATTTTTCATTCTATTAAAGTGATAGTTGTTTGATATTTATTAAAAAATATTTCCTCTAATTGACTCATGTAGGCGAGGAGATAGAAATTTACATGTGGGTGGATGGATGGGCAAATTACCTTTATACAAACAGATACATGTACACGGGGCAATAATTGCAAATGATATATATTTGATTTTCTCAGTGTCAATGTATCCTCCACCCATCATCCACACTTGTACGTAGTTCTTAGATGAGGGCTTGTTTAAGCTTTGCATGAAATTGTGTCCCATATATTTCCCAAGAGGACTTACAAATGTTTATGTTTAAATATTCTTACACAATGGTACAGTTTATTCAATAGGATTATATGAGCACGCTCATGAAACAAAGTACACTTACCTCAGACAGAAAAATGAATAAGGAGCTTGATATCTTCATCTGTCATAACTAAGATTTTTACACACTGTATTGCAAGGATCAATTGATCCTAATTCTACTATCTACAATTGTATAAACAAGCAAAGCATCCTTTTATTACTTCGGGTGTCACACTCCACTGTGATGCTCTTATTATATATACATTAGAAAGTCAGAGAATTCAATTTAAGTTTAGAAAATGTCCAAATGATGCTCGTATTTCCATTACATATTTTAGAGAATATGTATATTATATATGGCTGTAGAAAACTTCTTTTGTCTAGTACAATGCACACCAGAGGAAAGAGCATCTATGGTAAATCAAAATGCTTCCATGAATTTTTGCACTATCAACGTTTTATGCATGGGAGCATGTTTATACCATAGATAGTATACAAACAAATTAAATACAACAAAAAAGAGTGAAATGTTTTTATTAAGTCAATCGATCTATTGTCTAGATCTTTATCTCTTTGTTCTTCCCTTTCCAATATCTTTTACAGGATTTGTATTTGTTTCTAAGCCTAATGAAAGTAATTGTTCTAGCTTTTTGCACTAAGCCTTATGACTGTTGTAATGAATTAAAGTTGTAGATTTCTTTTGCCCTGACCGAAATCTTGTTCAAGATGACTCGCAACTTTGGTGAATGGGTTCCCTTGGTAATTTTGTAGTTTTATGGCATACGTGGGGTAGTTTCATATATTCTCAAGGTTTGAGTAGCATGTACTGTCCGTTCATGCCATGTCATCCTCCTTCCAACAATGTAAAGGGATACCAAATGCAGTAGGTGAACAGTCGGATCCTTTCCCATTGGTCCATGTTTGTTTTGTGGGCCCACATTCCCTCATTGTGTTAAGTATATTTTATCAGCAGTAAGGCTGACTTTATTCTTTGTTTTGTTTGTGGGGCTACATGACAAGGGCCATTTGACATGCTCTCGGGACTTTAAAAAAAGAAGGCAGAATTACTCTTTCGGAGTAGCGTGAGCTAATTGATTTTGTCATTAGGGGTAGGGCTATATATCTTAGCCATTTTCGTCAATGATAGAGTTCATTAACCTAGATTTGATGTCCATGGCTTCTCTTGAACGTTTTAACACAGTTCCACTTGTATAGTAGGGGAGAGGATTTAGTAGTTGAGCATCCTAATTTTGTGCTTCTAATTATCGTATGTGGAAATTTCAAATCACTCCCAATTTTTTACAGCAGCTTACTTAGCAAGTCCCTTGTTTATAACTAAGGTTTCAGGGCCACACTAGTATGCTTTTTGTCAAGGTGTCCAAAAAGACCCAAAAAAAAAGTGAGACCAATACTTGTGCATTCACAACATGTTTTATTGAGCGCTAATGTGGAATCACATGATTGGTTGGTTTTTAGATCAAAGGAAAACATTTTGTTTAATTATGGGTAGTCATCATCAACACTAACAACTTTAAAGTCACAACTATTGGTCCAATATTGATAAAATAAATTGGGCATTATATAAACAAATACTATCACAACTATTGAAACATGCTCAAGTACTGGGTCCTCTCCCCTATGTCTCGAGAAATTTTTAAGGCTCATTCATTTTAAATTTCAACCTACACGTGTGAGAAAACCCACAAAGGTTCATATAAGTCAAGAATCATTAGCAACACCGATTACCTTCTAGACAAGAGAGAAATAATGATTATGTTATTTTTGTCAAAAATGATACAATGTATACAAGATTGATTACATCACAAAATGTGTTTTATAATAAGAGAACTTTTGTATATATAAGAAGGGTGAGACATATAACAAATTAAGATGAGATGATACCATGTCTTAATTGTATAACTTAAGACAGAAAAATTATATCTATAGTAAACTTATCTACGTTAGTGTGGAAAGGTCCCAAAAAGAAATTAGGTAGGTACAAAACCCTATTCACATCAATATGACAAATTCATTCACATCAACACCCACCTTTAAGTGTAACTTATAAATAATGAGAAAATGCAAAGATGTGTCTTGACAAAAGCCTTGTTGAGATACCTTTGTACAAAAGAATCTCTACAAACAAAAAAAACAAAAAAACACGTAGGAAAAACCTCTCCAAAAGAGAATATATAAATAAGAAGTGAAAGGAAAAAAGGAGGGACTCATGATGACTTGCAAATACAACTTCATTTACCAATCTACAAAAGATTTTCTTTTAAATATAAAAGGATAAAATCCCATGTGAGGAAAAATTCTCCTAATAAAAAAGAAGAGAGACCATAGAGTCCACCCATAAGAGAAAAAAGAGAGACCATGCAACTCGCCACCACCCCCCTCGCTTACATCCGCCTCTCCAATGTACAATCTCTTACACTAATGGTAGATTCTCAACAATTAATGTTGAAGATGATCCAAAACCATTAGACAACCTTTCTCCCCTTATGAAGGAATAAATCCAAAGATACATGCAAGGGAGTTTCTTATTTTGAGAAGGACTTTTAGGGTAGAAAACTCTCTAAAAACTATTTAAGTGTCGCCATGTCGATGTCAAAAGATGTCACAATCAAATTAGGAACTTCAAGCCTAGCCATTGAAGAAGGTGAAAGCCACAACCATTTGGAAACTGGTGAATCCTTTAAATCAATAGGTGGAGAAAAACTAACAACGTTTGAATGTGCCCTCATGACATTTGAAGAGGATGATAGAACTCTATAAGAACCAACATCAAAGAGGAGATGAATGTTTTCAAGTGTGTAAAATCTGCAAGAAGGGACTCACAAAAAAACTTGATGTATTTGTCAAGTACTTATTCCAAGAAGTTGAATCTATAAGACTAATAAGAAGACGATGTTATGTTGAACTAGTAGAAAGCATTGATGTAGCAACATTGAACTTTGAAGTAGGAGATGTAGAAGATGAAATGCCAACACAAGTCTCTAGAACCTCAGTCAATAGAACAAGTCTTAGATAAAGACAACATACTTTGTAGTGAAGCTATACAAGATGAAGCTCTAGAATCAAGGATCCATCTCCTCGAATCAAAATTTGTAACCACAACAAGTGCTTTACCCTTCACGTTCTTTGGCTTTGAAGATGAAGAAGACAAACTAAATGACATAGTTGAAAGCAATTTAATACTATTATTTTGTAGAAAATGCTTCAACTCGTCAATTTGTTTTGCATAACATTGATGTTTGTCATGCCCAAGTTTCTTACAATATGCACGTTTCAGTCTCTCCTTCTTAGATGATTCCCCTTTGGAAGAGGAGCGGGAGTGAGGGATTGCTTTGGATCTACTCATTATTCTACCTGTCCCTAATTTTCTAGTTCTTTTCCTTGCTATATGAAGCATTTTGTTCTTTTGTGCCTTGATTAACAAGAAGAGCATGCAACGTTGTAGACTTTAGAGTACCCATTTGCATGAGCTTAGTGTACTACTTGGATAGTCAGGTAAATCATCAAGTGATAGCTTAGTCCATGCAGTTTAAAAATCATCCTTACTAGCATGAAATGTAGAAACAAAAATTGAATAATCAAGTCCAAGCTTAGCAAGGATAGAAAGAACTAACTGGGAATCCTATTTCTCAATATCACAATGTTTAACTCCAATCTCAATGATTTGACCTTGGTGAAAAAGCCTTGGTGACAAAATCGGTTGGATTCAAACTAATCAATTTGTTTTTCAATTAATAACCTCTAAGTTCATCTTGCTTTCCAAGCAAATCCTCCAATGTAGTCCAAATCTAATAGGATAATGTGGTAGAGGCAATGTGAAAGTGAATATTAGGAGAAACTGGCACTCACAATGCTCCATAGGCTCTATTACACATATTATACCACTTTTGTACCCTTAATGATTTGGTATAATCCTAGTTGTGTTAGATAAATCTCCATTTTAGACTTTCACTCATAATAGTTGTATGATGTAAGAAGATGAACTAAAGAGTGATTCCATCATATAAAAAACAATTAGTGTAGAAAAGAAAAATCAATTGGTGTAACCCCCTTTAACTCAACAAATTAACCCCCTCAAGCAAGAAAAATGATCACTTGTATGATTTTTTTAAAATATAAATCAAAGTAGAAAATTTAAGTTCAAACTAAAATAAGAGAAACTTGGCGTGAAATTTGGAAAAACCAAGTGGATAGTTGTGTAGTGCTTGAAAAATACCTTTTCAACACCTATAAAAGTTGCAAAACAGCCTATGTGGGCAACAGTTATACTTCTTTGAAAATAACTCTCTTTGAGAAAAAATTAAAACCCCAAGGTTACTATTAGGGTGGCAATGGTGGAGGGAGTGGCAGAGCTAATAGGGTTTCCTAGGTAGAGTTGCAACTATGATGTAGTGGCAAGGAGGCTACAATCCCTAGCAAAGGCAAAGGTAACTCAAGGTGGTCATGTGAACAAGTGGTGCGACCCAATAATTTTGGCTACCACAAATTGGATGACTTAGGGCTAACCCCCCTTGCCCTAACCAAAACCCAAATGAATCATATGTATACTTTGATGCTAATTGACATGACCCTTGGGGCTTTGTGTTGTACTACAACCGTTATGACAACAAATATCTCACCATACCATTAGTCGTACAATAGTGATCTAGAAAATATATTAACTAGTGAATCTGTCACATGTTTGTATAGATCTATGAACCATGATTGTGCTTGTATTGTGCACAGTGTTAATGGTACCAACTTTGTGCAGTGAAAGTTTTGATGATCATAAAAATGTCAAATCTGAAACTTGTTCAAATCCTATCAAGTTTACTATTGATTCATAGGTATTTACGCCCTTTGGACTTAATAGTAAGGTTTATTTTGCTCCAAGATGCATCATGCAAAAAATATTGCAAACATATAAGAAGGGAGTGGTAGATCTAATGCTCTAATACCAAGTAAGAGAAACCACAAGGGTTCACATGAGTTAAGGAACACATTCAACATCAATTACCTTCCACACAAGATAGAAACAATGATCATGTTATATTTGGAAAAGATGATACAATGCATACATGATTGATTACATTTAAAAATTACTTTACAATAAGATAACTCTTGTATATATAAGCAAGGGTAAGACATAGGAAAAACTAAGATGATGACATGTGTCTTAATCGTATGACTTGAGACAAAAAAAATGTCTTAAGTAAACTTAACTCTAGACTAGTGTAAAAGGTCCCAAAAGGAAACCAAATAGGTAGAAAACCTTGTTCACACCAACAATAGGAACTATATAACATTCATGCCCAACAACCACTTCCCTTGTACCATCTACAACATTGATTCGTCTTCCTAGTAATGGTCTATATAAAGTAGAAGTAAGAGTTTGCTAGGCCAGGTACTCTTTAGTAATTTCCATGGTACTTCAACTACCAATAGAGGCATTAACACTATATTCAATTTTATCCTTCCTTGTCGTGTGACTTGCTAATAGAGTTCATTCTCCCACCAATTTTCCAAATTTCAAATTTTAATTTTTTGAGGACAATGTCTATTGTGATTTGGATATTCTTCTATATATATAAATTCCTACATGTCTTTTATAGTTTAGATACTATTTTATATAGATGATCTTTTAGCCTTATATGCAATACATTCACTTCTTTTATAATCAAGAGGAACCTCTATGCATTTTCCTAGAATTAGTAATATTAAATTCTATGTGGTTGTTCAATACTATTAAAAGCATTGGTATAAGATAATGCCATTCTTGAAATTTTGATTTGCATTTGTGTGTATGATTTTTTTGATGCACATTTGCTTTATTTCTATATTTCTATTGACTATTGTATTGATTTGCAAAGCTTTGTTTTCCAATTTGGTTACAAGTGGAAATCTATATGACGTGAGCCTTTTCATTTTATGTCATTTCTTTTTGTACATTCTATAATATCCCAATCTATTATTTTAAGAAAGTAACCTTCAATTTTAATTGTTTCAATTAGATCTAAAAGAAACCTAAAATTTCCCTTCAAACCCTAATGATTAACTTTGACAATTAAATAGCCAAACTCAATCTTAAATATCCTTAATAAATATTAATGTATATATTAGTCAAACCCCTTCATAAATACTTTTTTAAACTTTAGAATAACTGATGAAGGGGACTCCCCTTACAAATCTGAAATCAAACACACACAAAGAGACTTGCAAGATGGTTGCAATATGCCATTAAATTTCAGATTTAAAGAAAGAAAATTGGCAACATTCTTATTTTCTTAAATCATAAAATGATACATCAAACTGAAGCTCGTGGGCTTCCTTAAAATTTGGGCTTCAAATATACAAAAATCTGCAACATAATGTCTTCAACATTCTGGCATCATTACGACAACATCTGGTATGCAACCACTCCAAAAAAAACCCCTCTCCAAATGAGCAAGCATCATTATATAAAAATTGTGTGAGAAGAAACCACCATTGGATTCCCAAAACAACCTTCATAAACCACCAAGAATTCCAACGCCCAACTTGAGGAGAGATAAGAAAATTAAATATAAAATAATTCATTGTTTTCACCACCTTCACATGGGCGCCTAACTTTTGGCAAATCATCTTGGTCAATCAAGACACCTTCTTTGACTCCCAATGGCCCTAACAACTCCAAATAAGGTCATACAACAACATGCAAAGATTGTGGCACAAACATGCAATTACATGCAAGACATGCAATTGAACATGCAAGCATATGTACCCCAAATGGTCCCCACCAATAATTTGGATGCCCAAGAGGGGTATTTTTCCAATTTTTCCTTAGAAAATATTGATAAATGCATAATTCCCACCAAAATTACAATTTCAATTTCATCCCAGGGAAATTACGAAGTTGCAAATCAAAATATTTATTCACCTAGCCTCTAAGCCCTTATTGAAAATAAACCAAAATTTAAATAACAATATTTTTGGTGATGCAAGATTGCTAGTACCCCTAGATGCTCCTGTATCAATAACTATTTTCCCCAAATTTGGCAAAGACTTAGATTTTATCATTATTTTTACATTGACATTGATAACCAAATTTTCTTTGAGGTATTACACTTCAATAACAATAGTCTAGATTTATTATCGTTTACATAGCCATATTAGCATTCATTCCTACTAGTGAGTTAACACATAACAAAATAAGTTTAGAATCATTTCTTATTCAAATAAAGTTGAAAATACATTCAAAGATGTCACAACTAACTAAATCTACTTAAACCTAGGTTTAACTAAATCTACTTAAACCTAGGTTTTCTCTCAATTTTCCCATCAACATTTGAAAAATATATTTATAAGTGAAGCCGCTACATAAAAGATGGACTCTTAAACTTTATTTATATTAAATGAATATCAGAACATTACAAGATGTTGCAATAACCTTTAGGTGAGATCATTTTTGATAAACCAAAGGGGTTTCATCCTTTCGCTCACAAAACCAAAAGGTTTTTCATCCTCTAGGTCACATAACCAAAAGGGTTTTCACACATTAGTTTCTTACAAATTTGAGGGTTTTTATCCTCAAATCTCTAGGTGTTCAAATACAAGTGCTCAAAAGTATGATAGACAGGGTTTTTATGTAATATGCGACTGTGGAAGCTCGTGCGCAACCTTTAGGTGAGATCATTTTTGATAAACCAAAGGGGTTTCATCCTTTCGCTCACAAAACCAAAAGGTTTTTCATCCTCTAGGTCACATAACCAAAAGGTTTCTTACAAATTTGAGGGTTTTTATCCTCAAATCTCAAGATGTTCAAATACAAGTGCTCAAAAGTATGATAGACAGGGTTTTTATGTACATAGATGATTGCATAATAATCCTTTGAATGGATGTGTTCAATCTTGATATCCTTTAGATCCATGGTTGTATTCCTTTGATGTCATCAACATTAATGGTGTCTCACTTTGAGTGTGTAGGGTGGAGAAGATTAAAAGTAAATAAGAGTGTATAAATGCTTTCCTAATGCAAATCAATCATGAGAGGGTTGCAAAACTTTGTTTCAAATCTTCAACTTTACAATTTCATGTAAGATTGGACATTCATTTAGTTATTTTTAGATTTAAGCATAAAACCACAAGACAAAATTTACTTGGGAAAACCCTTTCGAGAAAAAACCCACACACCAAAGTAAAAATCAATTGTATTATAGTAAAAAGCTATTACATACAATATTCAAAGTCTATGCTCTTGCAGGTGTTGATTCACTACAATACAAGATTCTAGAGTGAATCTGACAACATAATGGTATACAAATAATACAATCTCACACTACAAATAAATGCACTAAAGCATCAATATATATCAGGTTCCCATGCATAGGCGTCCAACATTGCCATGTGTTAATCTCTCAGTCTACATGCATGCAAACTAAAAATGACAAAATGCGTGAGTCCCAAGTGACCCGATTAGCAACTTGTCAAACATGAACGTACATGCACTAACATGCAAGCACATGCAAGGCTTGCAACTCCAAAAATCAAGCAACCTCACATGCTAGGTGTCCCGTAGAGAAAATCAACTCATCTGCCAAATTAGAACTCAACCATGACTCCTAGTCACTCCCAGTGACAACTCAATCTTCGTTTAGCAACATTCCCTTCTAAGATTTATTCAACAAGTCAAACACATGCCACATGGCATAATGGAAATCCTCCTTGAGGTTTTCATAATTCACAATGCTCAAATGGGCGCCTAGGTGACAAGTGTCACCCTTTCTTGATTTCACTTTTTCGAAGAGATAAACATGCACACAAGTGGGCCCCCACCAAAGCTTGCTTCCAAATTAGACTACCACATGTCAACATGGCACACCTTTTGAAGGTTTTAATATTTTCTACTTCCCAAATGAGCGGTGATGAGTGTCACAATCTTGCTCTTTGCACCTTGTAT
This sequence comes from Sequoia sempervirens, assembly GCA_007258455.2. Classification (NCBI taxonomy): domain Eukaryota; kingdom Viridiplantae; phylum Streptophyta; class Pinopsida; order Cupressales; family Cupressaceae; genus Sequoia; species Sequoia sempervirens. Next base: position 88,229 of record VDFB02131993.1, on the reverse strand, counting down.
ATAGGATGCCAACTCTCCACTAGGTCCCACAAAGTGACTTAGCAATTTGGAAACATATATTTTTGCATTTAATAAATAAAATCAAAAACTTAGGGGAAAATAATTAATTAAATAATCATGGGACTCACTAAGGTTGAGATACCTTAATCCCAACATTCTCCCACTTGTCGAAAACCTACAGGAGTATATATATCACCACTCAGGTCACAAGGCCCATTGAACTAGCACACCATCTAGACTTCTCTATACTCATTGGCTTTGTCAGTGCATTTGCACAACATTCACCAAAGTGTCCCATATTTTCCAAGTTCGCCATTCCATCTTCCACCATATCACAAATAAAATGAACCTGCACATCAATGTGCTTTGTTCTAGAATGCAAAGTAGGATTTTCTGCTAAAAATATAGCACTCTGGCTGTCATAATAGATAGTAATATGTTTTGCATCAAAACCAATAACCGAACATAGTCTTTTAAGCCAAATGGATTTTTTACAAGCATGAGTAGCTGTCATGTACTCAACTTTAGTAGTGGAAAAAGCGACCACAACTTTCTGCTTATCCAACTTATTGCACCACCAAACATCATGAAAACATATCCACTGGTGGATCTCCTCCTGTCAATGTCACCTACCCAATCTAAATCCACATATCCATGAATTCTCATTGAATGTCGAGGTTCAGAAGGATAACCATGAAAACACATGGCATACTCAGAAGTACCCCACAAGTACTTGAATAATCTCTTCACCACATCCCAATGCACCCATCCAAGATTATCCATAAATCTACTAAGGACTCCCACTACTTGGACAATGTCTAGCCTCATACAGACCATTACATACATCAAGCTTCCAACAACACTCACATAAGGAACTCTAGTCATGTCCTCCATATTGGTAGGAGATTTTGGACAATCCTCCACAAAAATCTTTGTCCCCTTTACAATTGGTACAATCATTTGTCTGCAAGTAGTCATGTTGAATCTCTCCAACACAAAGTTCACATACTTGCTCTGGCTTAGCCAAAGATTTTGTTAGCTCTAACTCTTTTGATCTTAATCCCCAAAATATACCTTGTTGTACCCAAATTTTTCATCTCAAATTGTGCTGACAACTAAGACTTCAAATCTAAAATCATGCTTTTTCCATTCCCAATGAATAACATATCATTCACATATAAGAAAATAATGAGAATGTGACCATTTTTAGTCTTGAAATAGACATAATGGTCAGGTTTGGATCTCAAAAATACCAAGGAAAATACATAGGTGTCAAACTTTTGGTACCACATCCTGGGATATTGTTTCAAACCATACAAAGATTTTCTCAACTTGCACACCAGATTCTCTTTCCCTTTCACAACAAAATGTTCTAGTTGTGACATATAAATTTCCTCCTCCAAATCACCATGAAGGAAATATATCTTCACATCAATTTTCTCGACTTCCAAGTCATAAGTTCTTACAAGTGATAACAAGAATCGAATGGATGTCAACTTAGCTACAGGAGAGAAAATCTCCCCATAATATATTCCCTCCACCTAGGAATATCCCTTCATGATCAACCTTGCCTTATGCTTCTCAACACTGTCATCAGGAACCATTTTCTTCTTGAACACCCATTTGCATCCAACAGGTTTCCATCATCTAGGCAAAGGTACCAAATCCCATGTAGCATTCTTCTTTAATTTTTCCATCTCTTCATTCAAAGCTTCCATCTAGGAATCTGTATCATGCATACCCATAGCCTCTATAACAATCCTAGGCTCATCAGTGTTAGTGATCAAAGCAAAAATGTAATTGGAATTCAACATAGAATACCCAAATCTATCAATTTGTTTCCTTTCTCATGTAGACCTCCTCAATTGTTGAGGTTGAGGTTCTTGCTCTTCTTCAAAGATTTCAAAGCTGCTAGATCCCTCCTCATCATCAAGTCCACCAAGAGTACGTAGTTCATATCTCTCAAGAGTAGGTGGAATTTTAACTACTTGATTCCTTTTCTCTTCCTTCTTTGGTTGTAGATCAATTGTGGAAGGTTTCAACTCATGGAATATCACACTTATACTGTAGAGTACCTTCTTTGCAACTAGATCCCAAAGCTTGTACCCTTTCACATTGACACCGTAGCCGATGAAGATACATGTCACTGGCTTGTTCTCCAACTTAGATCTCTTCACATTAGGCACATGAGCATATGCTTCACAACCAAAGACTTTGAGATGTCTCATCGAAGACTTCTTTCTAGACCATGCCTCAATGAGTGTCTTTTCAACAACAACCAAAGTAGGAGATCTATTAATCAAATAACATGTAGTGGCTATAGCTTCAACCCATAAATTATATTCAAGGCCAATACCTTTCATCATACTCCTAACCCTCTTCATCAACATTTTGTTCATGCTCTCTAAAACTCCATTTTGTTGTGGGGTATATGGAGTTGTCTTGTGTCTCTCAATCCCATGGTCCTTACAGAACCTGTTGAATTCTATGAAACAAAACTCACCACCATTATCCATCCTCAAGCACTTGATTTTTCTACCAGTCTGGTTTTCAACTAAGGATTTGAATTCCTTAAAGCGATTGAAAACTTCACATTTACTTTTGAGGAAGTACACAAATTTCCTTCTAGATTAGTCATCTATGAATGAGACAAAATACACAGATCTAGAAAACTAAGGAACATTAACTTGACCAAACACATTAGAATGTGCATAACCCAAAACCCCAAAAGATTTATGAGAACTAGAATAAAATGAAACATGGTGTTGTTTTCCATATATACAATGTTGGAAAAAATAGAACTTGAGATTACAATCATCAAGGCCTTCAACAAGTCTCTTATTTTTCAGGGCTCTAAAACCCTTCTCACCAATATGGCTAAGACTTTGGTGCCGCAAAATTGTTTTCTCAATAGGAAGTTTTATTTTTGAAGCATCGGTAGCCTTAGGTACCCAAAAAGCATGACCATCAGATGTAGACACCACAATCTTCTTCTCTACTCGATCTGATGGTGAGGATGAAGAATCCAAAGCCCTTTTCTTGGACTTCACAAAAGCACTATTGCACTGAACCATGTATGCTTCTAGCTTACACAAGGTGCTAATCTAAACACCCTTAGCAAGCACCATAGAACCTCTGGTCATCTTGCATCCACCACTCAAGAAAATAAACTACACTCCCACATCACTCAACTTACTCATTGAGAGTAGGTTTTGTGCCAAACTAGGGATATGCAATACACCATCAATCCCCTTCACTCTATCATTAGGGAATCAGATCTTGACTCTTCCACGACTAACAATCTTCAGGTGAGAGTCATCACTCGGATATGTACCTTCCCATTGTCATACTCTTCATACTTTGAGAACCAACCTCTGTGAGAGGTCATGTGGAAAGAGACACCTGAGTCAATCAACCACACATCTTCTAATGCATGTATTTATTAGGCAATGTCAAAAGCATCTGCATCATCCTGAGGTGATTTATCATATTCAAAATTAGAGGACTTGTTCTTCTTTTCCTTCTCCTTCTTGCAATCCTTACAAAAATGACTAGATTTTCCATAGTTCCATCATTTAGCCTTGGAATTTTTACTAGTAGACTTAGATCTTCCTGAAGATTTGGGCTTAGACTTATTTTCCTTTTTCTTTCCTTTCTCCTTCGATCTACCATGAATAGATAGGGACTCCTTAGCCACCTTAGAATATTTCCTCCACATCTCTTCAGACAACAACAAAGCAACCACATCTTCCATCTTGAAAGTGGTTGTTGTGCTTCCAATAGCCATCACCAGGTGGTCCATGAGTCCGAAAAAGAACATAGAAAAAGCATGCAACGATCCTTGTCATCAATCTTCACACCAATAGAACCCACTTGAGAAACAAACATATTAAATACATTCAGGTGATCGTCAACTATTTCTCCTTCCTCCATCCTTAGAGAATTCAACTTATTTCTTAGGATTAACTTATTTACTAAGGATTTCCCCTAATAAATATCACCAAGATTCTTCCAAAGACTTGTTATAGTGTTCCCATGGACATTCAGGAGCACAAAATCAACCAAACAAAGTCTTATCAGACCCTAGACTTTCCAATCCATTAGGTTTCAATCCTCTTGTGAGGTTGTTGTTGGTTTTGTATTGGATGTTGCAGCCTATAGATCTCTATCTATGAGCATATCCTCCATTTTGAGTTTCCACAACTCAAAATTGTTTCCATTAAATTTCTCCATCTCTATTCTTTCAAATGTGCTAGCCATCTTAAATTTGTAACAAGATTACAAAGCTTTCTCTGCAAGAACTCCCACTGAATCTAGATCTACACAAAAAACCCTTTAAACCCAACAAGGATAACAAAGTTGGCTAGAATCTGATACCAACTGAAAAGAAAGCATAGTGTGGAAACACTTTCCTAATGCAAATCAATTAGGAGAGGGTTGCAAAACTTTGTTTCAAATCCTTTAACTTTTCAATTTCTTTTAAGATTGCACATTCATTTAGGTATTTTTCAAATTTAAGCACAAAACTACAAGACACACAATTTACATGGGAAAACCATTCCAAGGAAAACACCACACACCAAAGCACAGATCAATTGTACTACAATAAAAATATATTACATACAATATTTAGAGTCTATGCTCTTGCAGGTGTTGATTCACTGTGATACAAGATTCTAGAGTGAATCTGGCAAGATAACAATATACAAATAATACAATCACACACTACAAAAAAATGTGCTAAGGAATTAACATATATCCTACTCATGCATGGGCATCCAACAATTTCATGTGTCAGTCTCTCAATCTCTGCATGCATGCAAATTGAAAACGATAACATGCATGAGTCCTAAGTGATCTGATTAACAACTTGTCAAACATGAACATGCATGTACCAACATGCAACAAAATTCAAGCACATGCAATGCTTGAAGCTCCAAAATCCAAGAAACCTCACATGCTAGGTATCTCATAGAGAAAATTAACTCATCTGCCAAATTAGAACTCAACCATGACTCCTAATCACTTTTAGTGACAACTCAGTCTTTGTTTAGCAATATTCCCTTCCAAGCTCCAATCAACAAGTCAAACACATGCCACATGGAATCATGGTGCTCTTCCTTGAGATTTTCATAATTCATAATTCTCAAATGATCACCTAGGTGACAAGTGTCACCCTTCCTTACTTTCGCTTTTCCGAAGAGATAAACATGCACACAAGTGGGCCCCCACCAAAGCTTGCTTCCAAATTAGACTACCACATGTCAACATGGCACACCTTTTGAAGGTATAAATCTTTGATACTTCCCAAATGAGTGTCCATGTGACAAGTGTCACAATATTTCTCTTTGCACCTTTCATGTATTATGCCAACTCTCTACTAGGTCCCACAAAGTGACTTAGCAATTTGGAAACATATATTTTTGCATTTAATAAATAAAATCAACAAATCAAGGGAAAATAATTAATTAAATAATCATGGGACTCACTAAGGTTGAGATACCTTAATCTAGACAAAGATCACATGAAAACCTTTAAAATGCCATCCAACCCTCAACCATTAATTTATGAAAATGATCATCTTCATCCTCTAAGGCCATTTGTACACTTGAATCTACACCCTGAAGTTCAAACAATGTTTTTGGGCGAGAAAACCCTTATGGAGAAGTTGTGTTGTCAAATATGGGATTAATGCCACTTCTATGTTGTGTTGGAAGGTAAGTGAGGTGAACATTGTAAATAGGTGGGAATGTTGGAGTTTAGGGTCTGGGGATACTACATGATGCATGTTATAGGTTGAGAGTTGGGGAGTCAAGAGAAGGCATTCTAGTAGGGAAAATTTTTAAACTTTGATAACGGGAAATGAAAGAGTGGGGTTTGGTGGAAAGGTATGTAGAGTTGGAAAAGTATAAAACTATGACAAAATTATACCACACAAAATTTTGAATACAAGAACTTCTACACATAGAGTATTTGAGACCTAAGAGGTTGGGTTCAATCAAGCTTAGCTCACCAAAAGAGAAGGGAAATGATCTTTTCATCCACAAATTTAAATTTATTTGAAAGGGGACATTACACATTCCCATCCATTTTCTCTCTAGCAAATGAGCTTAAGTTATAATAGATAAAGATATGACCTTTCAATTTGAGAGATTGACTCACAAGGCTATCCTACATTTGTGAAGCTTTTCATGTTTGGTGGCCCTAGTAACACATTGAATATATATTTAGGCCATCAAAAATTTCTTGCACACTTTTTGGAACCTTAAGTCTCATATTAGCTAAGATTCTTGCTGAAATCTTATTTGCACAATTTTCAAAGTGAAAATAATATCTAATTCACATGGTGACTCTATATGCAAAGAAAGGGGTACCAAAGTCTTTAAGAGTAATTATTATTACTAGGTTCATTTCAACCTCTTACCTCAAGTCCTTTTAGACCCCTTTCCTTAAAAAAGAAGCCCACAACATAATTAAATTCAATCTCAAAATACCCAATTCAAAATCCTACTACTCATGTGAACCAACAAAATCTAATGGTTACAACCTAACTGCACCAACAATACTTTGTGTTCTGGAATAGTGGTAGTCCTTTAGTTGCACTTGTTATTTGGAATCATATCTCTCCATATACATAAAAATCCCTTTCGTCTTACACCAAATTGAATATTTGCAAGATGTAGCCAATCTGTGTGCACATTATTAAGTAACCCAAGAGGGTATGACAATGGGGTTACTAAAAACCTCATTTAAGGGAAAATACAATAGAAAAATAGCCCTTCCACTTCTATAAGATAATGGGAAGATTTTTGATGAAAAGATACACAATAGATTCAAGAAGAAAGGAGACTACATTTTCATGCTTGAATAGCTAACCACTATCAAGAGAGATTTGATGGAAACTACTATTTATTTGAAAAATATCTTTCATAAAACTTGGAAAATAATTGCTTAAGGAATGAGGCCTCCCTCCAAAATGACATTCCTATATTAATTAAATGTTTTTAATCCTAAAATTTAGTTATGATTTGCTAGTAGTTTATGACATAACTATCAAGGCAAAAAATAGTTTGATAATTTAGGCATGGAAACTTGCTCCTATACCTACAATTCCTATTTTTCTTGATATTTATCCCCTTCCTAATCAAATTATTTTAGGTTGTTGTAACCCTTGTTCCTAAGTCCCTTCAAGTTATGTCCCAAACTACCAAGGAGTTGGAAGAAGTGGATTTTTTCTTAAACCTATTACCAATGAATTACTCCTCCTCCTAGACCCTACTATCAAAATAAAAAAAAGCTATATGCCTCCCCCACAATATCAAAACCAATTTTTTTTTAACAAGGCTACCAAACACCTAACTTCCATATAATTCTAGTACAACGACCCTTGCAACAAATCCCACCACCCAATCCCACAAGGATATTGTCATGCTTTAGAATATAATTTCATTGAAAATTAAAATATATGGTGATATCCATGTGCTAAATGTAATTCTTTTAAATCTACTACCTAAGGGGTAACCCTCAACAAGTCATATGGGAAGAAGATATGTTATCTTGAACACACAAGTATAAGGTATCTCCCTTGAACCATCTATCTTAGAGGAAAATTTGACATTAACACTTCAACAAGATCTTGTCAATGAAATCTTTACTAGAAAAGAAATAGGAGCCCCTTCACAACAATTGGAAATTCAATCAAATTATATGACTAGATAAAATAAAAGAGAATTGGAAGAACAACTAAAGTTTGATAAACTAAGCACAAGTGGTCAAGAGAAACCTATCATTTATAAAAAAATTCCTCTTGTGACTTTAAAACAACAAGATGGTGTGCCTAATTTAGGGTAATCAAAGGTTACTCATATGTTGGTTCAAAAATTGAGAAATCAATGGGTGCCTTATACACCAAAGGCACAAACAATGATGCTCTTCAACATGGTGGAAACAGTGATGAAAACAATGACAAATGTGACCTTGTGAGAGATTATAGCAATGTTAGATCAACTGAACTTGCTAAAAGAGGCTCTAAAGTAATAAGACAAGAATAGAGTAAAAGAGTTGGCTACTATTCCTTAGAATTAAACATGTTAAGAAAAGTAGCATATAATCTTACAAATAATCTAGGTAAACCTAAACCTTCCCCATTCTACCTTACTCTAACTATTGGAAGGATATTGCTACATAGTTGTGTTGGGTGAAAATTATGTAATCAGCTTTTCGATAGATTACACAACTATGACTTCAGCCACAGCTATATGAGATGTGAATCTCTCCTCTCAGAAAGGGGAGGCGCCCTTCTTATTGCTAATAGAAGCGATAGTAAAACAATCAAAGTAATTACAAAATGTACACAATACTTAAGAAGTGGGGGGAATGTGTCACTTTCATCCTTCTCTCTTTTTTCAGAGAAGATGTTTACAATGCTTCACTGTTGGAAGTTCTTAATTCACAATAATTCTAAACTAACAACGAGCAGTAATGCCAATACCTCTATCTTGTCAAAGAAAAGCGTACAGGTACCAGAAGTGATTAACAATAAACTAGTAAAATAAAAGGGAAAGCTCATGAAGGCACAAAGTCATTCTATAGCTTTATCAATGGTGGATTTGTGATAAGTATGTCATTTGTCACATTAGAAGCACAAAGTATTCTTAGACACAGCAATTCCTCAAATAGCATGAACAATTACAAGCACAAAGTCTTGTAGATTATCCAACCAAAGTATCCAAAGAGAATGAATAATTACAAGCACAAAGTCTTGTAGATCATTCAACCAAAGATAAACAAAACACAAATGTAAATCTAAATAAAGGATGTAACACAAAGTTTACATGAATTACTTAGAGTCCTTCAGATTCCATAAGCTAATCACCACCAAATGAGATCAATTCATAAGACTATCGAATCCAACACAAAGTCTGGTTTGCAATCTTCTTCTTTACTCATCAGATTTCATTCACAAAGTATGAACGCAAAGTTTCACAATTCTGCTTCGAAAAGGGCAACACTTCGTTGCAAAATACTAAAGGATCCTATTACAATAGAAATCCCTCATATTTATAAAAGAGAGGGAAGAGTAAATCTAGGAAAGTTAGGTGAGTTAATTTAGGAAAATCTCACCTAACTTTGACTAAAGTCAAAATGTAATTTGTTTTCATGAAACTACATCTTGGATATTAGTGTAATTACATTTTGCAAAATGACATTTAAGATGTCAAAAACTATTTACAAGATGCATAGAGGAAAGCATCAAAATGTTCAACATCAGAGATCAAGAATCTTCATGATTCCTTGCTTTGGGTGCGGAGTCTTCATACTTCTTCTTGGTCTCCTGTATGAATGCATCATTTGGGCCGACTGTGTAATCTACAAGGGTGTGAGCTCTTGTGATCGACCCTCTAGCAAATGAATGGATTTTCTTGCACCCACGGAGATGCGTCTTGAGATTATCAAGTGTCAACTGTATATCGCAAATGATATGTATTGAGGCTTTGGGAAAAACTGTCATCATCAACTTGCTGCATAACGACTTCTTTGTAGATCTGGGATAGTTCACTGGATCAGAAGATGTCACCTTTAGGATCACTTGATGAAATCTGGAGAGAAACTGCAAGGATGGTGAATCAATAGACGTTAGCAGAAAAAGTAGCATTGGGAAGCATGAAGCGAGAAACGATGTTGGGCAAGCGAGAAACAATGTTGAGCAAGCGGAAAACGATGCGGGAGCGAAGAAACGGGGTCCAGAATGGAAATAGAGCAAGTTTGAAGAGACTAAGATAAAAACTGCCAAAAGTGTAAAGATGCTAAAATTTAGCACCATTGCACAAAAAATGACTAAGTCTGGAAAAAGTGCAAAGGTGCTAAAAATAATGCCATAGTAAAAAATTGGCTAAGTCTGGAAACAATGTGTAAGAGCGCACTTTTTTAGCGCCTCTACACATTTTTGGAAAATCACTTTTTATGCAGGGTCGCTAATTTTTGGCGCCCTTGCACTTTCAACACTTAGCCAAAAATTTGGATGAGTTAGGCAATAATGTGTAAGAGCACACTTTTTTAGCGCTTCTACATATTTTTGGAAAATCACTTTTTATGCAAGGTCGCTGATTTTTGGCACCCCTGCACTTTCAACACTTAGCCAAAAATTTGGATGAGTTAGGCAACAATGTGTAAGAGCGCGCTTTTTTAGCGCTTCTACACATTTTTGGAAAATCACTTTTTATGCAGGGTCGCTGATTTTTGGTGCCCCTGCACTTTCAACACTTGCCAAAAATTTGGATGAGTTAGAGCGCACTTTTTTGGTACAACTGCATCTTTCACAATTTAACTAAGTATGATCAGTGAGACTTTGTGAAGGAGCTCGTTTCGAAGGTCTTCGCGAGGTGAACATAGGGGGATGCTCAAACTAACTATTTGAGGCTTTGGAATGCACTTCGAGGTGGATTGAAAATCACCTCATTTTGCATGCTTGAACTTCATGAACCTAAGAAACAGACAAGTTTCGTAGGGGGGTTATCCATGAATCAAGCACTGCTAGATTCCATGATAACAAGTTGTATGATTGATTCCATGATTAGCACCTTTGTAATCCCAAAAAGAGTAATTGATATATTAGGTTTACTAAATGAGATTATGGAAAAGGGATTCACTCATTTGGATGGCAACCTTGCTAAAACTATAAGAATTATTAGGGACCTTTATCTTACTCTAGATGCCTTCCCCATAGTCTTTGTGCCCCAAGGTGTTGCAATAATTAAAATTCCAAACACATATGGGCTATTCTTATCCTAATATTTTAGAACCAAGTTTGGAGGTTACTTATTTTGTGAATAGTATGTTTCTAAAGACAATATATGGTGCTAAAGTCAAAATTCTACTCCAACCCATTACACTCCACCATGTTGAGCATGCACCAGAATTATAAATTGATGCAAATTATGCACTCATGCTTGTGGTAGAGACCATTCCATCCGAGTTTCACTAAAAAATGAATAATGAGTACCCTTGATGATTACCAAGATCATTATTTAACTAATTTTTAGAAATATTCATTTGATCTCATAAAAACCTACATTTTGCCACCTTAATTATGTCATAATCATCTTATTTTCACCTAGTCAACCAATTTCATCGACATCCTATTTTCATCCCATTGAATAATCATCTCATCAATTTTCCAATTTCATCATGCAAATGCTTAATTCACCATGTATATTAATTAATTAATTCCTTTCCAATTAATATCACCTCATAATTAATTAGTTCATTAATCATTATCAATTAATTAGTTAGTGTTTGGATAAGAGTGGTGCACACCTTGAACAAGAAAGAATTATTTTAACTATGTAAAATAAATATTTATTTGTGGTGCATCTTTAGATATGTGTTTCACCACATTAAATATTTATTTGGGTCCACTTATAAATTTGTATGTGATGTTAGTTAGATATTTTATGTGAGTGTTGCACATGGTAAAAAAAATTAATATTGAGAAAACTTAGTATCAAAAATAAAATTTTGGGGTCAATGGTTTTGTGCACCTACAGTTTTGAGGCACATGGTTTATCTTACCCACTTGTTTGTTTTATGTGATCTTGAATCTAGATAAAATAAAACACATGTTTACTAGTTGGGGTTGGTTGGGTGTCTACTTGGTTATCATTTGTATTGAGCTCTATTGTTGAGTGTATATGTGAAGCATATAATGGAATATGTGGTTACATGCTTGAACACATAGAGAATGCATTGGAGGAGCTTGATGTCTTAGAAGTAGTCATGGAGACTTGCTAAGTGCTGTGATTTTTTCATTACTGAATAATACATTGAGTGTGGATGCTTTTGGAGGTATATCTTGTTTAATATTGTGGTATATCTTTAATATTTAAATATTATGTTTATTCTAAAAGATTGTATGCATGATTTAATCATGGGGTTGTGTAGGAAATGGTTTGATCAACTTGGTAAATTTCTAACAATTAGCTACTAATTAATCTATACACATATATGCAATTAAAATAAAAAATAATCCTAATTATCCTCACCCACATTTCATTCTATGTCAACTTAGTCAATCCCATATTTTACTCATCAATCAAAGTAGTTAACTAATCATTTAATTTAGCTAACTCTAAATCAAGTTAGTTAACTAATCAATCAAAGGAGTTAACTAGTAAACCGGGTTAGTTATGTTGGTGTGAACATGGTATATTACCTAACTAGTTTATTATTAGGTCCTATTCACACTTACATACTTAAGATTACTAAGAAAATTTAATTTTGTGTCTCATACAATAGGATTAAGACACTTATCATTATCTTATTTTGTCCTAGGGTTTCATCCTTGCCTTTATAACAAGGGTTTATTCATTATATATTGTACCAGTTTCAATTTACATCTAATTAATTCTTTATCTATTCATAACATTTTTATTGCTTCAATTGCCTACCATGGGTTGAAGATTGCTCAATCTAAAGGTTTTATAAAGGTGTGGTTGGAGGGAGATACTTTAAATGTAATTAACAACTTAAAGTTGTCTACTCCTCCCTCTTGGAGTGTTGAATCCCTTATATTGGATGCAATTGAAATTTTGAATTCATTTCATGAATTTTATATTTCTCATATCTTTAGGGAGAGTAATGGTCTTGTAGATGTCTTTGCTAACATTGGTGTTAGTGGCTATAGGTTTTGGGATTGGGATGATCCCCTTCCTATTGAGGTCCTTACTTGGCTTAATAATTATTTCCAAAAGTGCTAATGTGGGCATCGGATTTATTATGTATTGGGTTCACATGTCCCTGTTGACATGGCAGATTATCCTTACGAGCGATCTTGATTTGGATCATGCTTGGGCTTTTGATTGTTTGAGTATCCTACATATGGGGAGGCCTTCAAGGTTAATAATTATTCTCTACCACCTTGACATTTTCACACGGATTGTGGGTATTCCCTTGCCTTTGTTCTCAAGGCTTCTTCTAATTTCCTACAAATTTCTCAAGTTCTTGGGTTTTGTTGAGTCTGTAAGCATGGGTAGTGATAGAAATAGGGTTGAGCCTTTTTCCTATGACACCCTGAAATCTAAGTCTCAAGTGTGGAGAAGGTTGGAGTGGGGTGGGATAACGTTGTATATTGAGTAGCTCCATGGTAACGATCCACAGGCGATGAAGCTTTTTGTCAAGGGCTGGCAAAATAGGGTTATAAAGATTGGCGGAATGTAATTTGACATTAATGAAGACTTCATTGCAAGCATCATAGGTCTTTCTAATGAGGGAAGAAAGATGTATAGAGACAAGAAGGAGTCCAATGTTGCATTGCAAATATTTTTTAAAGATGATGAAGAAAAGAAGCTTGAGCATGCTAAAAGTGGTGGCTACTTGTGCAGCTTCATCAAGGCTCTGTGAGGAGATGTTGCCGAAGAGCTAATGAGGTATATAACCTTAGAAGGTTGGTTCTCTGCAAGTAATGGTTATCATTTTGTCCTTAATAACTTTAGACACAAGAAGAAAGTTTATTTTCCTTTCTATCTCTTGGCTTCTTTGGAAAGTGGAATTAAGGATCACAAGAGAAATCCAAAAAACCCTATGTTACATGTTAGTTTAATTCTCTTAATTACGAATTATGCCAAGTATTATGTGGTTCCTAAGCATCCTAAGAGGGCTCCTAAAGGAAAGCAAAAGAAACTAGATTTGGAATATGAGACTGTGTCAGAGGAGGAACCTGAGAAAACTCCTAAAGGGAAAAAAAAGAAAGTAGAATTGGAGGAGTCTAGGTTAGAAGAGGATGCAAATTATGTTCTTAAGTTTGAGACTTCTATGGAAGTCTACTCGCAACCCCCTATTTTTAGTAAGGGTGGAAAAAAAGGTAAACCTGCCTCTGATCCTGTGGAGTACGAAACTTGTAGTGAGGAAGGGGTTGGAGACAAACCCAACAAAATAGGGAGAGGTACTCCCTCAACCCTTTTCAAAGAAATGCAAGTTGTTTTCGAGGATAAGAATCCTACGCCGTGGGGTCTAAGAGAAAAAGGGTTCGAAGGATGGAGGTAAAATGAAGCTAGCTAAGTGGACTAGTAGCCCTATGCAGGAGGAGTTTGTTGATTCTCCTCCTAATGTTGTTGGTGGGCAGGATACATTGACCATCCCTTATGAGGGGAAGGAGAAGCAGAATACTAGGAGGACTATTGTGGATGAAATTGCGAGCTCCCTTTATAAAATTCAAATTTCGGTGGCGAGGGTTAAAGGGAAAGAGGTTATTGATAGCCATAAAACTATTAGTGTCTCGCAGTAGGGTGAAGTTGAGGCCATGGATGTTTTTAATTTTAACCAAGAGGATATGCCTAATGTTTTGGGTCTGGTGAAGGAGGGTACTTTATCATTTTTTAGATTGTTCAAATGGGCCTTCCATGAGCTTAATATGACCAATGTTAAGGTTTGGGGGGTTGTGAGTAAAGTTGGGTAAATTACAGAGTCCTCTGTACAGGCTCAAGTTGACCAGTTGTTTGATGCTTTAAACATTGTCACAGAGGAGACGCTTAAGATAAAGCAATTTTTTAAATAAAGGATTGTGACTTTGGAAGAGCAGATGAAACAGGTTAACATGAAGATGGCTAAGGTTCTTGAAGTGACTAAATTTTTGATGAGTAATGAAGCAAAGTGCCTTACTATTCTTAATGAGAAGGCTAGGAAATGGATGGAGGAAGCTCCTAGTGATAAGGATGTTGTTAGGAATAGGTAGTTAATTGATAAATATTTGGTTGATAAGGTTGTTGTTGGTTCACATGATGTTTTGATTAAAGATTTAAGTGTTTTGGGGCTTGGTGCTAGAACCCACAACAAAACTAAGATGCAAGGGGTCCCTGCCAAAGAGATTTTTGAAGTTATGGACGTGCATCAGAAGATAATTGAAAGTGACATGGAGGCTACTAATATTCTAAAGAATCTATAGTTTTTGTTCTTTGTCCTCCTTTTTGACAATTTTTGTGTTGATGTTTTGTTGTGTGTTGTTTGTTTGTTGATCTGTTTGGTTATCTTTTGAAACAACTTCATTTTTTGTAAAGGGTTTCGAGGCCCCTTCAAAACCTGCTTTATCTCTAATAAAAAATATTTTTATTATTTCTCTCTTATATGGAAGGTTTTTTGGTTGCAAATGATCCTTAGGCTAACTTGGGGTTAATCGACAAATCTTACAAGTTGACTATCCAATTAATTGAGTTAACTAGTCAGTCAAACTAGTTAACTCTAAATCAAGTCTTTAGTCCTCAAGATTGATCAAATTGAAATCTTGACTGTTCATATTTTCACCCTAAAAATCTATAAACTCATCATTCCTTTCAAAAATCCATTCATCTATTAATAGAAAAAGTACTAATATCTTTGTTCATCTCTAAATATTTGAATCAACTTGTTGACATGCTACCAAAGATCTTGTATGTTCATTGAGCATTCACATCTTGTCAAAGCATGAGAAAATCGAGTTCGTGCTTGATTTGATGTTTGCAATTGTTTTTGAAATAAAAATAAAGACATTTTTTTTTTTTTAAATTCACTCCTTACATATTTATTTGAAGCAATCAAAATGCGCATTATATTATTCATGATGATGGCCCACTCATTCTAGAGATATCAAAAGGAAGAATTGATAGTGTGAGTGTATGGAAGTTATAATTTGATTGCACCAATTGTAAAATTAGAGAAATGGACAACATATATCTAGTTTTACCATATGGAGAAAATACCAAAGATCATATTGGTTGCATTCAATTATACTAAAAACATAACTTAATATGAATCATTAGTCCATGACTTACAATATGAAAAATAAATATGAAATTGGTACAAGTTTATAATGGTTCAAAATTGGTCATAAATAAAGTTAAGTCACAAGTGTGTGGAAACTAATTCTTTGATGAGAGCATATGAACATCGTGTTTGGGATTTGTTGGATTTATTTGATTCTTTGAATTTTTGGGCTATTCCTTAGAAGTAGAATGTAGAAGTAAATATGATGGCTTTGATTGGTCTCAATTCAATTTAGTTGAAGAATTGTTTTTGATTGATTAAGCAGGGAAAGGGCCCTGACCCTTACAGATTAGTACAACATTGTAAACAACAACCATTCAAAACAACATCAGGGGGAAGTAGACCTGAAAGAAATTTCCCCAACCCTACAATCAAAAACTTAACCAATACCCTCCCAATCAAACATTTTAGCCCTATCAATCATAGAAAAAAAATACAACCATTTTTTCTTGAAATCCCACCAGAAGAATAGGTTATAATCGAATAACCTTAAAGTAGTTTCCATATAAAAACTAAAACTATTAACAAAAATATATCTAAGCATATGATAGTCCAGGCACCACTGACGAGTAACAGTCTTAAAACCATCAGGAGTAGCACTTAAAACCATAACAGGAAATGACAAAAAAGAAAAACAAAGACCAAGGACTAAGCATCCTCAATCAAACTCCAAGCTTTCAATAGGTATTTGATAGTGTCTTCGACCTTCTCCTTAGGCTCCATCTTTCCTAATAGATCATCTTCACCCTCTGTTGCCTTTTTCCTCTGTAACTTCTTGATTTTTCCTTGACCTGAAACCGTAGTTGTAACCGCCTTTTTCATAATAGCATCCACCACAGTGCACAAACTCTTCATAGCCTTTTCCAGGGCCTGGAATCTGCTATCCTTTTCATCCACTTGCATCATTTTTTCCATCATTTCCAACCTCTCTTCCACCCTTCTCATTTTGTCAGTGTCAAAACCCGCGAAATTCTCTTCACTAGGGTTTTTGATTCCCATCACCTTCGGGTCCTTGGTTGTATTTTCATGATCCTCGTCCCTATCATTAAATTCTTCATCCTCCTAAATCACTTCTTACTGCGAATCACCCTCAAATTCCTCATTGTTGGAATCCTCCTCCTCAATAGACTCACTGCCAAGGCTATCCGGGATTTCCTCCGAAGAGGACTCAAAATCTTCCTTAACTGCCTTCTTCCCCTTACTATCTTGAGATCTAGAAACACATTTTTCTCTTGATATTTTCGCCTTTTTACTACTACCTGAACCTTTTGACATCACCAAAGGAATCTTAGTAGACCTTCGTCCCACTAGAGTAGAACAATTTGGGTTGTCATTGTCATCCGAGATAGTGATAGTCTTTGGGTCAGCTCCCAATTCTTGGATTAGCATTTTTTTTTTTAATTCGCCTTAGGGCCAATAGAAACAACACTCCATTTTTCAAGAGTGGCTTTAAGAAGGTCTGACCACAAAGGGTTCATAGGGTTAGGAGAAGACTTGGCCAGTTTTTTAGATGGGGTATGAGGGCGGCTCTTAATGAGTTCAATTTTCATATAGTTCTTAGGGGCAAGGTTTTTGATCAACTTGAGGGAAGGATTACTCTACGGGGATGTGGCCAATACATAATTATGGATAGCATGAATTAGGCCCTGGTGTAAAGGTATATTTTCACCATTGGTTAAACTCTTACTCAGAGAAGAGAAGAGAAAGAAAGACAAGTTAATATTTTCAAAGTGTTAGATATGGTTAAGAATTGGGAAATGGTAGCCATGAACCGACTAGAAGGGACCTTCAAGCGTGAAATATTTCATCACAAAATAACACACATTGTGGTACGAGGGAGGAAGTAAAACCCTAGAATAACCATTCTAGAATTTCTCATCCTTCGCTTTATCCTCAAAAAATTTCTCAATGTAATCTTGGTATTTATCGTTACTTACCTTTGCCACCTTTTTTCCTTCATAGGCCAGTCTTTTCGCCTTAGCTATAAGTTTCACATCCACTTTAAAATGGACATCACCCATATGCACCTCTCCTTCCTTCCAGGGATTGGAAAACCTATAACTTAGTTGTTCATTATACCCATCCATGGTAGCGAAGTACCAAGTAAATCTAGCTCTTTCGAAAATCCCCCATAGCTCCAAGTTTTTTCCCAGAGAATCATACTTACACGGCTCCATTATCTTCCTTGGACCTCCCATGGCATTCTCTTTGCAATGATAATTTTTTGGAAGGAGAAGAAAATAGTTTCTTTGCCCATCTTCATTTTGAACAATGGCAATCGACAGCTCAAAAAACTCAGTTTGGATGTAAACCTTGTGATTTTTCATTTGAGAAAATAACAACTCAAAACATTTGGTAGGTTGTTTGAAAATGAAGCAAAGTCGATTATCACCTTTTCGAGCCCCATCATAATTAAGTCTAACAACTCTGCCACCCTTCTTAGTCTTGATTATACTTAATTTATTACTTGTCTTTCAATCCACCTTAGCACATGTCAATATGTCATTTCCAAGATCATAATCTATATTTTTTACAGTGCATATTGCTTTCATTATTTCCTCATTTAAACTTTCCATTTCAAAGTACGAGGCAATCGAGATACACTGTCCTTTCTATTTCAATCCTCTCATGTCTTTGGGATTTGGCATACCTTTTCCCTCGTGCCACCCAATCCATCTTGTCAACTTGCTTAGATGCCACCAAGGATTCCTCATGACAACTAAATCTGCCAATTGTTTTAATTATTATTGCTTTGTCCATAATTAATTTGTACTCCCAATCTATCCTTAGAAAATATTTCTTTTAATTGATTTGATAGATTAGAGAAATCCTAATATTTTAAAAGTTCCTGTCTTAGGCCAAAGTTAGCCATTGCATCTGCAGCCATATTACCCTCCATAAAAGTATGGTGGATTTTGTAATGTTGGAAAGACTGTAGCATGCTTTTAAAATCATCCAAAGGATCTTTAATTTCCCAGGGTGCTTCAGTTATATTGTTAAGATAGTCAATAATAATCTTAGAATCGCCCTCAATAATAACCTTCTTATACCTATTGTCTCTGAGATAACCAATTCCATCGCAAACATCATAGGCTTCAGTAAAGTTATTCGTTATTGTTCTCAGACCTTTGTTGTATCCTGCAAGATAGATTCCTCTTTCATCCCTAACCACTCCTCCTGCTCCTTCTAGCCCAGGATTTCATTTTGAGCATCTATCAAAATTACATTTCACCCATCCTAGATCAAGGGGAATCCAAACAGTGCTTTTTCTAAAGATTTGTTTAGCCCAATTCACATTGTTGAGGTCATGGGAAATATCCCATTGCTGCTTTATTCTTAACTCTTGATAGGTAGGCCCTTACTTAGACTAGGGGTACTTACGACTTTCAATATTTTCTTGAATCTGTCTCCTTATCATCATGCATAGCTCCTTACGACTTTAGCAACATCCCTAAAGACCCTATTGTTTCTTTTTTTCCACAAACCCTAGGTAAGAAACGAGGGGACTTGTCCCCATAAATCAAAAATAATATTATGAGAGTAAGTGCTTGAGCACCACCCTTCAACAAACATTTTAACCGAGGTAGGGAAAACCCATTCAACCTTAAGCATCTCTAGGAAGAAAGCCCAGACTTCTTGAGCATAAGAGCATTGAAAGAATAGATGCATAATTGTTTCTTCTTCTCTATTGCAGAGGTAACATTTATTAGCTAAGTACCAGCCTCATTTCTTAAGGTTATCAATTGTCAAAATCTTACCATGTATCACAACGCACCAGAAACAGTTAATTTTAGGGGTTAGGTTCTTTTTCCACACCTTATTCCAGTTAAATACTCCCATTGTGAGAGGTTGTAGATTCATGGCCTCATAGGCCGACTTAACAGAGAACCACCCATTAGCATTTTTTGTCCAAATCCATTCATCCACTTTGTTTCTTGAAAAGAGGTTAGGATTCCCAATTGAACTGAGTAGCAAGTCAAAAGTAGCATCCCAATTCGGTTGTCTACCACCCCTCAAAACATCATTATTCAAAAAAAATTTGAAGTCAATCCTTTTTGGTCTCGAACCATCCCAATCTAAATAGTTAGAGACCAACTTACCAATGCTTCTTTTTAGTCTTATTTTGATTTGTTGGAGGCCATCTCTAGCAGATAATGGAGCACATGTGGACCAAGCATCTTCCCAAAAGTCAGTTTTAAGCCCATTACCAATCCTTACTTTTGCTCCTTTAGTCAGGGTTCCTCTAATTTTTAGCATATTGTTCCAAAAGACAGAGCCATAAGGTAGCTCTTTTTTCCTGAGAAAACAACAGGCCACCTTATTATTTAAATACTTAGCCCTTAGGATCTATACCCAGTCTTTTACACCTTCCAAAAGAAACCAACCCATTTTTGCCACTAGAGCTTTGTTGAACATTTTATTCTTCTAATTCCCAAGCCTCCTTCTCTCTTTGGTTTAAAAACAACTTCCCACTTAATGAGTGCCATTATTTTCCTTTCTTCCACACCTAACCATAGGAATCTCCTTTGAATCATTTCAATTTTCTCTGCAACATAAGTAGGGATATTGAATAAAGAGAGGTAATAAACAATAATATTTTGTAGGGAAGCTTTTAAAAGTTGAATCTTCCCAACAAAGCTCAACAATTTTCCTTTCCATCCATCCAATTTCTTCTATATCCTCTCTACAATACCATTCCAGTAGTTGTTGAGCTTTTTAGAGATTAGTGGTAGACCAAAGTAAGTAGCAGGAAAGTCTGCTTCCTGACACCCTAAGATATTAATAACTTTATCTTTAACAATCCGATTGGTATTAAAGAAGTAGATTTTTCTTTTTTGGTAGTTAATAAATTGGCCAAATAACTTAGCATATTGATCAAGAGTAATTTTTCATTGTCTTTCTTCAACAAAAGAAACCTCCCCCATAAGAATAGTGTCATCTACAAACTGTTGATGTGAGGCAGGAGGTAAAGAGGAAGCAGCACAGAAACCTTTTAAGGTTTTGTTAGCAATTTTTTTTTGTATAATGTGGCCAAGACCTTTAGCAACAATAACAAACAAGTAGGGTGATAATGGGTCTACATATCTTAGTCCACAACCGAGAGAGAAAAAAACATTAGGAACCCTGTTAACTAGGATAGAGTACCTCAGAGTAGTGACACAAGATCTGATTAACTTGAGGAATTTACCCTTGAAGCCAAAAATTTTGAGAACAACAAATAGAAATTCCAAGAAACCCGATCATAAGCTTTTGAGATGTCCAACTTTAGAACCATACCCTATTTTTTGTTGTTGTCCATAGAGTGTAACACCTCATGAGTATAAATGGCAACATCTAATATTTTCCTTCCTTGTGCAAATCCCTTCTAATTCACAACAATCATTTTATTCAAAACAACTTTCAACCTGTTAACCATAATTTTAGAGAAAATCTTATATGCGGTGTTACACAAGCTGATAGGTCTATAATCATTCATAGAAACAACCAATGTGGAAGAATTATTAGCAAACATAGACAATGTCAGTTTTATCATAAGACCTACTATACTAGTTAATGAGTGACATTGGATGCCATTCCAAAAATGATGAACAAATTGTTCATTTCATCTAACAATTTGATGATTCTACAAAAAGATAATTATTCCCAAAAATTGAAGATGTATATGGAGATAATATTTTCCAATTAAAAGAGGAAACAAGTTTCCTAAGGGAATGACTATCCTTAAAATCATGTATAGTCCCAATGATTCTTGTAGAGGAAAAAGAAGATAGAAGCAATACGAACTACAAAAAAATTGAACTCTCCCTAATAAGATAGTAAAATTGGCTACAGTATCTACTAATATAGAGCATGAAAGTCTTTTTAACCTTTGTGCTACATATGAGTAGATCACAGTTTGAGACAATGAAGGGTCGAAAGGTTATATCAAAAATATTATGCAACATACAATTGAGTTTTAGACCAAATATAATCACACAAGATTGAAGTAGATGTTAGTTATCCTAAAAATGAATCCAATCATGAAATAAGAGTTCACCAAGTTGGTCAAGTAAAAAATAATATATCTTATCAAACATTCAATGTTGGTTTCTAATCTTTTTAATTTTAGAAAAAAGCAATGGAGGTATTGGATCTATGTATATTTTAGGGATCTAAATAGATCACTACCCTCAACCTGAATGGAATATAATTTATTAGTAGTATTATTCAACATATGTTCAATGTTAGATGGTATCTCTAGCTTTAACTAGATATTAGTGAAAGAAAAAGATCAGCACAAGACAACATTCACTACCAAGTGGAGAATTTTTTCTTATCAAAAGATGTATTTTGACCTATCTATTAGAAGAGCCACATTTCAAATGGAAATAAATATGGCTTTCAAACAACTAATCTGTTACATTGGTGGTTGTCGTTGCACCAAAAGATTGACCTGTTAATGACTGATACAACCACTAGATTTATACAAGATCCACAGGAGTTGGTTAATCCATGTCTTGAATCCAAGCGCCACACTGCACCAAGGAGACCAAGGGACACACCATCTTGCAACATAATCAATGTGATCATCCCACTTTAACTCCATGATTTAACTATTTTATCCAAGATTAAGAATGATCACTTTGATCACCTAAAGAAAGTGTTTCAATGGTGTCAACAATTTGAGAGTTATTTGAACCCAAAGAAATGCATTTTTGGTATCACACATGTTAAAATAGGTTTAAGTTTTTTCCTTAATTATTCAACTACCAAAATCTTTAGGTAAAATGTAAACCATAAAGATGTAGCTTACAATGTATAAATGAACAAAGTATTTTAACGCATCTAAATGCAATTCACATATATAAAAATCAGGTTCATTTCCTAGATGAGAATGCTATGTTTTTACTTTTGAAATAAGGAAAATAGGAAATATATAATATAATTTGGAAAATGGGTTGAGAAAGAAAATTTTGGGATAAATAAAAATATTAAAAAATGGCTCAAAAATTAATTACCATGTAAATGGCAACACACTTCTTGAATGCTAGTGCACCTACAATAGTGGCTAGTTGTATTGTGGTCCTCTATAAAAAAAAACAAATCCATATAAAAAATGAAGATTCTATAAAATGCAAATGATTTGCACAAACCAAGGATAGGAAATACTAATAGAACATAGTAATACAATGAAATAATCCTAGTTCTTCAACACTAAGGAAATAATATATAAAAAACTAATTTATATAATCAAAATGTAATTGTGAGAGATATAAGACCTCTATTGTGAAAATATTATCCAGTAGCTAAAACAAAATAAATAAGAGTAAATGCATGGAATCTTGCCAATATGGTTTAAGCCCCAAATCTGGTCTTTCAAACTCCATGAGTAGTCAAAATATAAGATAAAAATAGTATATTGTATTCTCTTAACACACATGTATCTAGGCTTGAGAACAAATGAGTAAATGATTAAAGGGGTAATAATAATTGTATCCACTATTATCCCTATGTGTATGGTGAGAAGAGTAGGAGATGAAATGGAATATATTGAAAATGTCGAAAATAACTTTAAAAGAATGCAAAAGAGATTTATGTACTTGATATTTTGTATTAGTTTCCCAAGAGAGCGGGGAGCACAAAAAAACCTCAAGGAGATCCAAAACACTCTTTTAACTTGACAAAGAGAAATATTGTTCAAGATTATATCATTGTCAAAATAAAATCAAGAATGGTATGAGTAGCTAGAAATATACATGGAGAATTAGAAATTAAAAAAATAGTATCACCTTATCATAAAAATCATGAAGAGAAGAGATTTTGAGATGGGTGAAGAGAAATTATGGTTGCTCAAATGAGTATTTCTTCCATAAGAAGTCTAACAAATGGTGATGTAGACAAATGCTAAAGAGGAACCCTAAAAAATTTAACACCTTATGTAATAACCTTGAGCTAAAAATTATTCAAAAATAATATCACAATGATAATAGCATAACTAAGGTGTTGTAATAAAATCAAGAGTATGATGAAAACTTACAAATTGTGTAAAAAGTAAAGCACACGAAATAGAATCTATTACCTTTTCAAAATGAAAAACTCATTCAAATTGTTGTATCGAGTCAGATTTAGATAATCTTGTTCAAATATGATAGAGGTTAAATAAAATGGTGGTTAGAAAAATTAATGGAAGTTGAAAAATGACTATTCTAGCCATTGAGTAACGTTTGTGTCACTATACTATTTGAGGATGAAAGTGTAACTACACAAATCTACATGCAAGTGTTGCTAGTAATAGGATCATAGATAAATATACAATAAAATTAATGTAAAATAAACATAAAAATAACACAAATTTACACAGTTCACCCAATATGGGCTACGTCCACGGAGAAACAACTAGTCCTTCCTTTTTATTTTTCCAACATAACAAAGGGATACAACATACAACAAATTTGATGCAACTTCCTCTTCTCTCTATCACAATATCCACACACAATACATAGCTATAATACAATGCCCTCATAAAATATGGTTGCATTCTAGGGAAAAATGCCAACTTAAACTCTACCATTAGATTTGTAACCTAATGATGAATAGTCTAGATTAACTATGAAAAATAATATTTTATGATTTAAATATGTATCTAAAATTTGGTTCACTCCCTATAGAATGAAAAGGGCTCCAAATGTGGTCACAAAAACACCAAAAAATAGAACTTTAATAAGATTAGAATCCATTACCAACAATCTCCCACTTGGAGACTAATTACAACTCCATCACTTCTAAATCAAGAAGATAATCAAGCTCCATACCAAAAATTTCCCACTTGGATATTGATTACATCAACTCCATTGCCACTACACCCATTGAACTAGGTTCCAACTTTGGAATTGGAAAGTATCTCATCTGCACCATCTTACTTGAAGGCCAACTGTAACTAAGTAGGAAATCAATTTCTCCCAAGTTATTGACTTTATCAACATGTTTGTAGGATTTTGGCTAGTGTGTATATTTCCTAGCTTCAACTATCCATCTTCCAAAATTGATCATATGAAATGGTACCTAAGTTGTATATGTTTAGTCTTAGAATGAAGGGTTGAGTTCTTTGCAAGATGAATGATACTCTAGCTATCACTATACAACCTACTATTATCCTTCTTTCCCAATTCCTCCATAAGAATTTGTAACTAAATAATCTCTTTACTAGCCTCTATAGCGATGACATACTCTACTTTTGTTGTTGAAAGTGCAACGAACTTTTTCAATCTTGAAATTTGACCTATAGTTGTACCACCTATAGTAAAAACGTACCCTGTGGTGCTCCTCCTATTATCTATATCACCTACTAGATTTGAATCAACATATCCCTGAAGAGTAGAGTTTGAACCTCGAAAACATAGTTATTGGGTATTAGTAACTCTCAAATATATGAGAATCCACTTTACTGTGTTCCAATGCTCTTTTCTTATATTGTTCATATACCTCATCACAACTCCCACTATATCTGTGATATATGACTTTGTGCACACCATTGCATACATCCAATTTCCAATTGGCAATACATAGGGAACCTTAGACATGTTATTTATCTCCTCCCTTATCTTGGAAAACATCTCCTTAGTCAATTTGAAATGGCTAGAAAAATACGTACTAACCGATTTGGCATGTTGTTTTTGAAATATTTTCAACACCTTCTCTATGTACTCACTTTATGATAACTCACAGTCACACAATCACAGCCTCACAATGCTCTGGTACCAAAATGATACAATCTTGAAGACCTCCAATTTCACTATTTAAGACAAACTCAATTTACTTGACAATCTCCTCTTCAAACAAATCTGTTTTAATGTTGCACTTAATTCCAATGTTCATTCTACAAAATGTAATTCAATTTACACGTTATGACAATTTGAAGGCTACTTTAATTTATCAAATTCATACTTTATAGAATAGAATAGAATAGAATAGAAGACTTTTAATGTGCATGAGACCAAAAGAAGGCCTATAGAACAGTGACCCCTGCTATTTTAGCATTGTGAAGTGTTATTCTCCTGCCATTAAGTTTGATTGTGAAGTGTTGTTCTCCTGCTATTTTGGTTCCACCGCTCCACATGAACACCTCTAAGGATTCAATTTGCAATTTGAGCTCCCATATAGCACACAGGCTATGCTTCTACTTCTGTACAACGCCTCTTCTTATCAGTCGCACGCAGCTCATTATCTAATCTTCCTGCAGACTCTGTTTCATCTCTATCTTACTGCACTTAGAATGCTTTCCTCACCAATCCTCGATCCCTGACATAAAATTGCTTTTGGTTTGGGCTTCTTTGCATAACCGTCCCCTCCATTTGTAAGGCCGAACTTCCCATTAACAAAACTGTTCCACACTCAGCCGATGCCTTCTCTCTCTGTCACTGGCTGCGCACCGACCTCCCTTCACTGCTGTCACTGAGTCTTGAATTAAGCTTATTCTTTCTTTACATGCCCGATCACCCAGCAGAAAGCTCGCTGCCCCTTCATAATCTTAACTGTTCCTCTCTTCTTTCACCACAAAATCTTTGTAACTACCACCAAGCATCTTGTGCCAATAGAAAACAAGGTTCAAAATCTTGCTTCCACCCAAAAATCTGCCACATGTCACCGGTTACCAGGTAAAGAAATCGAAGATTATTTAAAAACAAACCTGAGTTGGCCTAATGGTGTACAGCCTGAGTTGGCCTAATGGTGGAGAACTTGTACTCTTGAAAGAGAGGTCACAAGTTCAAATCCTGCAGGGGGTAAGGTATGTACACCTCGTATTGTGGAGCACGAGTTAGGTGCCTCCCTCAATATTGGGAGTACGTTTCAACCCAAAACTGACGGGGTATGATGCAATCAGTATAATGCTTCTGCATCACTTTAAGACAATGTTAATTTATGACGTTTCGTGTCTCTTGTTATTCTCATATCAAGGATTTTCTTTGTAGCACCGAAATCTTTCATTGCAAATGAATTAGCTAATTTTCTTCTGAGAATATTTATGTTTTGTATGTTAGACCTTGAAACAAGCATGTCATCTACATACAATAATAAGATAATATAGCTACCATTATCTAGTCTCTTGAAATAAACATAGTGGTCAAAATGACATCTGCTATAACCTTGTTTTTTCATAAATCTGTCAAATTTCAAATACCACAACCTTGGAGCTTACTTTAGGCCATACAATCTCCTCTTCGACCTGCAGTGCTCCTTCCCTTTGACCTCATACCTCTATGGCTACCACATATAAATTTATTCCTCCAAATCCCTATGGAGGAAAGTTGTATTTATATCTAACTCTTCAAGATGTAATCTTCTTCTACAAGGCTTGAAATAGTTCTAGGTGAACTCATTTTAACAAGAAGAAAAAATATTTCATCAAAATCTAGACCTTTCTTTCATGTAAAACCCTTTACAATAAATCTGCCTTGTACCTCTCCATCTTCTTCCTTCAACCTGTAAAACCCATTATTTTTTAATGCTCTTTTTCCTATAGGAAACTAAACCAAGTCCCAAATATAGTTTTATTATCAAATATTTCATCTCCTCTTTCATCCCTTTCTCCCACTTTTTTATGGTTTCTACCTACAATGCTTCTTCATATCTATTTGGTTCACCAAAATCAATCAACAATACATAATATAATAAAAGAGAGTATCATTTAGGGGGTCTACTTAACCTAGTATATATTCTAGAAAAAAAGTAAAGAGTTTGAGGTACCTAATGTAGTTCTTGTTGTTGAACATTTTGATTTTCTATCACCTTTGGAACTTCTTTTTTTTGTTATTAAATCATCAAACACTATATTTTATGTGTTTTCCTTTTCTTTTTTCTTTCCTTGCAATTTATCTTTGTAATTTAACCTTATCATTGACTATCGCATCTCTACTCCTAATTATTTTGTGATTTTCATAATCCCATAAGTGATAACCAAAATAATTAACTCCATATCCAATAAAATTACATTTCTTGGATTTTTCCTCAAGATTTGTTTTATTTTCAATATCGATATGGACAAATGCTTCACAACCCAAAAATGAATTAAAAAATGAGTAGTTTACCATTTTACCTATCCATGCCTCCTTTGTTATACCACCATCCAAGGAAATTTAAAGCTCTCTATTTATTAATTAAACAACAATATCCATAAAATTTTCCCAAAATTGTAAGAGAAATCTTGCATGAAATCTCATACTTCTTGCACACTCCATCATTATCCTATTCATCATTTATGACATACCATTTTCTTGTGGCGTTCTTGGAAGCGTCTTCTCTCTACTAATCCCATGGTATGAACAAAATCCTTGCTATAATATTCACCTCCATTATATGATATGAGACACTTCAATGTATGTCCTCTCTCATTCTCAACCAAAGCTTTCCATTTCTTAAAAGTATCAAAGACAACAAATTTTGTTTGAATGAAAAAAACCTATTTTTTCTAGTTGTATCATAAATAAAATAACATAATAATAAGAGCCACCAAAATATGATACTTTAGCCAATCCCCATACATCTGAATGAACAAGCTCTAACTTTTCACTCTTCTTTTCCTTCCTAACTCTAATATAATCTAACTCTCTTATGTTTTCCATAAACATTGTTTTCACAAAATTCAAATCAACTTTCTTCAAACCTAGAAACAAACTCCTTGAGTGGATAATCCTCATCCTATTCTCACTCGTGTTCCCAAGCATATGGTGCCACAATGTTGTATTTACTCATATCAAGCTAAGGAAATAGAAAAATAGAACTACTAGTACATAAATACAATGTACCTATCTTTTCTCCTTTTTCTATTATCAATGATCCTTTAGTGACCTTCCACAAATTGTATATAAATGTAATTGTACAACCTTCACTTCCCAGTTCTCCTAATAAAATTAGATTTCTTTTCAAATCAAGAATACATCTCACCTCTTTCAACAACCATTGGTTTCCATTTTGTAATTTTATCTGTATCCTACCCTTTCCAACAACTACATGGTTCATCATCACCAAATAAACCTATCCAAAATCACCTTGAACATAATCTAGAAAATATTTCCTATGGGGTGTGGCATGAATGAATCCCTTGAGTCTAACACCCAAGAATCAATAATATTATCTAATGAAAGGATTAAAAAATATTGTGACACATCACCTACTACATTTGATTCCTTATTATTTTCTTGTTGTCCATCTCCTTGTTTTCCTTTTTGGGATCAACATTTTTTCTTCAAGTGTCCTTTCTTCCCACAATGCTAGCACTCTAGCCTTCCTTGGATTTGGGTATTCCCTTCTTAGACTTCCTACAATTTCATAGGCTCTTTCCTATCTCTCTTTTCCTTCCTCTGTTCTCCATAGTCAAAGCATGAAATAAGCTCAAAATGTGGTTGTGAGAACACCACAAAAATAGACCTTTAACAAGATCAAGCTCCATTACCAACAATATTCCATTTGGAGATTGATTACAACTCCACCACCTCTAAATTAGGAAGATAATTAGGCTCCATACCAACAAGTGCATTTATATCTTGGAATATTTAAATAAAAATATGATAAAATGCTTACCACATATAAAATAAACATAAAAATACTTTAAATAAATTTTGAAAATGAATGCTTACACATACACAACTAAAAAAATTAACATTTGAAAGGGGAATGAAGCTTAG
This sequence comes from Sequoia sempervirens, assembly GCA_007258455.2. Lineage (NCBI taxonomy): Eukaryota > Viridiplantae > Streptophyta > Pinopsida > Cupressales > Cupressaceae > Sequoia > Sequoia sempervirens. The sequence goes on along the minus strand of VDFB02131993.1, from coordinate 58,776 downwards.
GATGGGAAAAAATGAATCCTAGAAACATATTATGGGAATGGACACTAAAGTAGGTAGATTTTGTTGTGTCAAAGTTGTAAGATATGCAAATTTTGACATTACCCAAGGGGAGTTGTTAGGAAATATTGTTTTTAAGAAGGTGTAACTATTGATTCTGAAAGAGTTCAAACTATCCTTGAGTTGTCACTACCCCACCACAAAAATAACCTAAAATATTTCTTTAGAAATAATAATTTTGTAAGGAAATTTATATAGGTATAATGTTGCCTATTAACCTCCCACTCAAGAAAGATTAATATTTAGATAAGCATAGAAGGGAAGAAAGACATTTAAACAAATCAAAGAGACCATTTGTAAGGCTCTAGTATTAGTAAATCTTAATTTTTCTAAGGATTTTCTCCAATATGTATATGGTGGAAAAAATTGTATTGTTATAGTATGAAAGGAGAAATTAACGCAAATGAACATCCTATAGAATTCTTTGGCTAGATCTTTTAATACACTAAGGTAAAGTATATTTTTGTGGAAAAATGAGCATATGGCTTAGTAAAAGAACTAAATAAATTCAAGAATGTAATCTCTTCAAATAGGATCATTTCCATGGTTGTCCACCTAAGCATAAGAGAATATATTCTTGGCGAGATTAGGGAAAAGGTCTAATGGGAAAACAAAGATCCTTGAGTATGATATCAACATAAAGCTTAAAAAAACAGTAAAATGAAAGGCTCTACATCAACATTTGATAGAAGATATCCAGATTCTAAAATATTTAAAGGAGATGCAAAAATAAGAAGAAACTTGTTTGATAAATGACCCAAAGCATGGGACAGGTTAGATGGATGAACAATATTTTTTTTTTTATAAAAGGACAATACCTTGTTAATCGAAACTTGGCTAAAATAAGTACATATAAATTACAAGAAGTACCATTGAGACTAATTGATGGTATCATATTTAGAAGGAACTTTGATGGAGTGTTACAAAAATGTGTAGAAGAAAAGGTTTCATTTCCCCTCAAAGAATTCCACCAAGGTTTATTAGGTGGATACTACTCAACCCAAACCAAAACAAATAAAATAATGCAGGTCGGATATTATTATCCCCAAATATTTTTGGATGCCCATAGATGGACCAAGACCTACTAAAATTGTTAATTGTATATTGATAAGAAGAAAAATAATCACTCCCCTTGAATCCCATCTTTGTAGATTATCTATTTGCTCAATAGGGTTTAGATTTCATAGGACATGATCAAATAACCATAAAATAGTCATAAATTCATACAAACATCTACCAACTACTTCACCAAGCAAATCAAAATTGTGCCATTGAAGGAATAAACAAAGACAATCACCATTAATTATCTATAAGGGATTATAATGAGGTTTGGTGTACCTAGAACAATCATAAATAATAGTGGAATTTGTTGGAGCATTCATTATTAATTTTTTCTTTAAATATGAAATTTATTTTAAAGTTTCATCAAATTATTACCTACAAGGAAATAGATTTGTATAGTTAACCAAGAAGAACTTGTTAAAAATTATCAAAAGGGTTGGATTGGAATTAAAAAGAAAATGTATTTTTTACCTAAATAAATCCCTATGGGAAAATAGGATCACAATCAAACAAGTTTTGGGGACCTCCACTTATGCCTTGGTTTGTAGTAAAGAGGAAAGACTACCTAGTTCAATCAAGTTTGTCAATTAGAGATTGGTCAAAATGATGAAATATAAATTAGGTTGGTTCAATTATTATAATTATAGGAACAAAATAAGTTGCCTAAAATTGAATGAGAAATTAGGAAGATATTGAAAAACTATGGTTTGATAAGTGAGCAATAGTACACTCATTTGAAGTCAAAAAACCATATTATAAAATGGAATGATGATAGAGAAAATCCCAAACATCATAGTAATTTTTATTCATTTGGAGTGGTTCATATATCATTGGAACTTGTAAGAAATATAGTTCATACAAATTATCAACACTACATCATGGCCTTGTATAACCAATTCTAGTCAATAAGATATATTTAAAACTGTATATATAATCTTCCCTTCTTCCTTACATATAGTCTTGTCTTTGTTTATTTTTATAAAACTCATAGTTTCCACTCATGCCTCCATGTAAATGTATATATGTGTTGTGTTTTCTAGATATTTTTCATCTAGTTGATAGCCAAATCCTTTTGTTGTGTTATTTCTAGTGAGAAACCCAAAAGAACAAAACTATGAACTTAAAAATACTAAGATCCTTAAATTGTAAATTCAATTCAAATTATGTGTTAAGATCATTCTAATAGGTTATCTCGTGGTTATATTTTTCATTTATGAAATTTATATTCAAAAATCTATTATTTTCTATGAATAACTTCATATTTTTTGAGTCCTTAGCAGGATGAGTAATTCAATCTTGTTAACTTATCTTGATTCAATGAATCCTACTACTCTAGGGAGCTTTTTTTAGATTGTTAAACTACCAACCCCTAATATCCATTTAATGTGTTTCAAGTTATAAGTATGAATTGTGATTATCAAAAGTCAAAAGGCCTTGCCAAAAGACAAAATTAGCTCAAATATTCTATCAAAGGACACTTAATGGAAGTTCAACCGAAATAAAGGAATGTCAGGGTCCTAATTCATGTTGTTGTACCATTTCAGTAATGTCCACAATAAAAAGAATAATTTTATTTTTTTTAAATGTGCAATCCAACTACCTCCATGGTTGAGTCAATGCATGCCAAATCCAATGCTTCTCTTCCATGATCTATGAAGTTACAAATGTTATAATTGAGGTGATATTAACCTTATAATCCTATGATTAATGTCAAATATCTAACATCTTAGGAATGGGTAATTGGACACACATGTAGGTTTTTGAAAGATGTCTTGTATGTATTGTTATCCTTGTAACTTGGAATACTGTAGTAGAATTCATGAGGGAAGTTACTTATGGTAGTGGGTTACAAGTTGATTTGACCCTATTTACACTTTTCCAATCCTATGCTAGAGGAGAGATTGGATCATCTTTTTTATGTTAGGTGGGGTCCAAATAAATTGGCCTCTCGATATTTTATCTCTATATTTAGGAATATGAGCTCACTCTTCACATGAGTCAAAGATGTTTATGATTGTGGCTTTTATTCGTGGAAGCATTAAATATTTTTTATATCAAGGCATTGGATTTTTTCCATACCATAGGTTTTGGTGGTTTTTATTTTGGGAATCTATTTATGAATTTTCACCTTTGGTTCTCTATAAATTGGATGCCTTGGATAGTTGTTTGATAGGTTTTTTATAATTTGAGCACTTTTATGTTGTAAAATGTTATTATATTGAAGGGAGATGATTGGATTTATCAATTTAACATATTTATTAGATTAGTATAGACTTTCCTTCTCTTTGATGGCATAGTTTTTTTAAAGGGTTCCTCCATATAAATCCAATGTTATGAGTTTTGTTTAATGTATTTGTTGATTTGAAATTCCTCACTTTTATTTCATGGTTAATAATATGATGCTTTAATTAATATCTCAAATTTGTATACTAAGTGAACAATTTTTTACTGTAGTAGATTACCCTATTTATCAATATTTTAGATTAGAGTTTTAGTTTTGTTCAAAAGGGAATGTATTTATTGAAAGTATTGCAATTTGTGAGTGGTTGAAATTATGACATGTAATTCTCCTTTAAAGATTGAAAAGTTCAAGGGATCTAGGTATAAGTTGTGGAAGTTGAAGATGGAGAATCTTTTGAAAGAAAGGATATAGTGGAAAGTTGCAGCAAAGTAATGGAAAATAAAAGAATGCTTGATAAAGATTCCACAAAATTGAAAAGAAGACACAAAGAACCATCAATTGGATTTTTCAGATATTGTTGTACATAGCTTGTGGAAGAGGATAGGTGATATGTATATCAAATGAAGAGTATTGTTATTAAGTTATATTTAAAACAAAACAAAAAATCATTAAAAATGAAAGAGGGAGACTCTATTGTTGAGAATTTAATTTATTTTAATTTTATTTTGAGTTATCTTAGTTTTATTGATGTTAAACTAAATGAGAAGGAAAAATGTATATTATTTCTTTATATTTTGCCCAAAATTTTAGAGAACTTAATTGTTGCTATCAATGGTAGTGCTACAAAGCTAAAGATGAACTCCTTTGTTTATTTTTGGTAAAAGGCTAATAGCCTATTGTTGTCACAGGGATTTGCACCCGATGCTAAGCCTAAAGCTCAGCAATCCCATGCAACATGAGACTACTCTCAAGCTGTGGGTATCCTATGGTGAAAGTAGACCTCCAGATTATGGGTTGGCTCCCATTTAGATAACTTGAAAATACTAATACTTGACAGGGAAAAGGGTAAGAAGGATGTGCTTATAATTTTAAACCTATCACTAATAGGTGATACACCAAAGATAAAGCTTGATAATGTTGTTGAAACTCACAAATCCACTCAACTAATGAAGTTGTACTATCTCACAACTCAGCTACACATGCTTGCAAAAGTGATTCTTATGAAAGGTTTTAGCTTTTTGATGTTCATAAAAAGGAAAACAATGTTGCTTTCACAATTCTAGTACACCAGAACAATAAACACAATCACAGACCTGCACTATAACATGCCACTCTGTGCATTCAATATTGAAGGAATTTTGATAAAAGTAAAGGAAAACACAATATTTTTATCATATAATTCACTAACAATACTAGAACCAAAAAATATTTGAGGAAACAAGCTTCTTTTATTGAAAATTAGAAGTTTCTTGCATTTCAAGGAAAAAATGCTTTACAAAGTGACTGTAAATCTCATAAGAAATGAGTTACAAAGTATGAATATGCTACTATAATAGTGATAAAACTCAAAACTAGAGAGAATATGAGAGGAGAAAAAGACTAATAAACAAAAGGCTCCAAGAATTCGAATTTTGAATTTTGGCTCCAATTGGCTTGATGAAGTGTCTAACTGAAACCTCTCCTCCAAATTAGGCATATGACTGAAACAAAACTCCTCAATAATAGGCACAAAGAGTTCTGAATTTGAAAAACAATCCAAAGGGTCGTGCATAACTGAAAATCCCCCAAAAATAGGGTTAAAACTGCTAGAAACATGGAGTCAAGTGCTTCAAAATCCTCCTTGACTCATACTACATCCACTTGGACTCTTAATTGAAGCTGAATTGATGATGAAGTCATCAAATTTACCTATTCTTTCTCCATAAATTATTCAATCTCCTTTAACTCTAATTATGCTTGTAAAAGCATAAAACTCCATAACAAACTCCCTTTTGACCCATTCATGAAAGCAACGCCATTATCCTTGCACCATAAATAAAATTAAAGTGATTTATAAAATATCACTTTAACAATATTTTCACATTAGAAGTTCACTTTCAAACTTGTGTAAAAATAAAAGGGGTGTTTGACTTGTTTGAAAATATGAGCAAATAGATAATTGTACCCCAACACTTATCACTTAATACATAAACATAACAAAATGCTTAAATAAAAGTGAAAAAATCACTTCCATTTGGCCAAGTTAGGGCATTATGAAACCCTAAAACAAAAGTCGGCCTCACTTTGCATCATCTCATTTTTGGAAAGAAGCTTTCTCCCAGCCGCCATGGAGACTAGGGTATTAAATTTGCAGGCTCGATCCTTCACCATTCTCATTGTTATGAGGAATTTCTTTATCAAGATTTTAAAGGAAATGCGGAGGGTAAGCTATTTTGAGTGAAATATGAATGTTTGCCTTCATTTTTTAAAGTATTTCGACCTTCTAGGTCATGGCTTTTGTGGATTTTGATGTATTTTAATCTCTTCTTTCTGTCAATGCTTCACATCATTTGATGCTGCCATTGAGGTGATTATGGCTCAGCCATGGAGTTTTCAGTAAGCGGGTTTGACTATGTAGAACCTCAATCCTAATACCTGCAAAACACAATAAACAAACACATAGTTAGATCAAATGCAAGTAAGAATTAAGATTCCCCATGAAATCCATTAACAATGTTCAAAGTAGGAAATAAAATGAAGAACACAATAAGAAAGCAATGAAATCCTAATTAAAAATCAAACTCTTGATTCCATGGGGGAATTGGTGTCAATTTAATGTGAAAATTTGCCCTTTCCCAACTCCAATGATGCAATGTTGATGAGTGATGAAGAGTGATCCACTTTTTTGAAGATTCAAGTGTGCTCCATGATGAAAAACCTGCATAACCTAGCTAAGACTTTGATAAAATGGATGAAAATGCCAATGCTTGAAGATGAAATTGAGTATAATAAGTTTCCTCAAATTGTGGATGATCAAATGAGGAGAGAAACCTCTTATTTATAGAAATACAAGATGGAAGAATGCCCAAAATGAAGCAATGTGGGACTAACCTTCAACCAATGGCCAAGTGTCACTTGTCAAGATGTGAAAGGATAAAGGTTGTGCACATTTTGATGAATGTGCCCATAAATGCAATTAGGTGGAATTTGAAAATAGTGAAATGACATGTAAGAGGAAAAAATGAATGACTTAAAAGCCACTTGGCTCAATGCACAAGGACATGTAGGAAGAAATGAATGTCTTGTTGTAAGGACAAAGTCCACTTGGAGGGATTTTCAAATTTGAAGGAATATTCTCTAAAGATGCCAAGTTGAGAGAAAATAGAGATTTAATAAATGAATTAAATCTATTTTCATGTGCAAGTGGCAAAAGCTAGAGGATGGGACATGGATTAGAATTAAATTAATCAAGGGTTAATTAATTTAATGAAGGATTAGATGATGTGACTAATTGATTTAGATTTGTGGGTTGATTTAAATCAAAAGATGAGAAGAATATGATTTAGAGATTAATTAAATAAAGATTTTTTATTTATTTAACGAAAGGGGATGATGTTAGATTAAATCAAATAAGGTTTTAATTTATTTAATTTAATAAGATGACCTTAGAGATTTAATCAAATAAAATAAATTATTTAATTAAATAGGGACTTAAGATTAATTAGATCAGATTGATTGATTTAATTAACTAGAGAGAATGATTTAATTAATAAATGATTATTTATTTAATTAAGGGATGAAGAGTGATGAATTTAATCAAATAAGGGTATTCGATTAAATGGTTAGACTAAGGGATGATTGAGGACAAAACGGTGTTAGTAAAATTAGGATTAGATGTGTAGCATCAATCAGTACATTTTATGTGTCTACATTTTGCCCCTCTTTGAAGAAAAGTACTTGTTGCGTTGGTTCAAAGAATAAACTGTCTCGATCAAAAGCCAAAAAAAATCTGATTTCAATTTTGCCCCATTGTTGCCTCAACGATAGAAAACATGTCGATATACTGCCCCCTCAAGAGATCGGATGAAAATTTTAACTTTTTGGGTGATCTCACGAAAAAAGAGGACAAGGTCCCTGATGAGTCCAAAAAGGCTCCAGGATGCCAAAAAATGAGAAAAACTACAAAAAATGGTGCAAAACGGCCCTCGGTTGGGCGAAAATAGGATTGGGGAACCAAAACCCTAGTAGGACGACTGAACGGGGTCAAAAAACCCTAATTTTTAGGCTTAAATAGGCCTTGAGGGGCCACTTCCAATTCATTTTCACTTTTAGCCTTTAGAGATTTTGTAATTTTGAGCTTTGACCCTTCAAAGAGATGGGACAGCGACAACTTCCTCGGCACATTTCGGATCGAGTACGCACACACCAAAGGCTGCTCGACACTGGAACACCAGTGAGTCAACTTGCCTTAACCTCATTTTTCAATTTTTGTGCACATTTAATAGCTTAGGAAACTAGGTCATTAGGAGCGGTCCCATACAATGTCATTAGAAAGTTTCAATCGACGATGTGCGGCCTCAAACTATGCCACAATTGCAAGTAGCGATGTCATGGCGCAATTTGGAAATAAGGTTTAAATTCCAAACCTAGCCACATGTACAAAGTGCACCGACGTGATCCTCTTTGTAATTAGGGTTTCTATTTAAACTGGGTTACTTTCTCAAACTGCAGCGCTGCGGCAGAGTTTGAGAGTTTGAAGCTCCTAGCAGTGTAGTTTGGAGTTTGTAAACTACATTGCATCCACAGACAGCGACACTGAGGTTGTTTCAGGATGTTGAGACAAACCAGGATTGAGATTTTTTGATATTTTTTAACTCGGTGACTTTCCTGATGCAGGACGAGATGACGATACTTTATTCACACAAACATAGGTCCTGAGATCTTTTCAGGATTTTGGATGATCTGCTTGATTGACAGCAGGAGTATCTAGGATAGATGGGCTTGTGGTATATTGCTTATGCACTGCCCATGAGGATACATTTGGGCATGATGACAACACTCACTGAGAAATGGAACATCGAGACGTCCTCCTTCCACCTTTCGACATGCAAGGCCACGATCACACTAGAGGACGTGTGGCAGATTCTTAGAGTACCCATCTTCAGAGAGAGGGTGATTTACAATGTGGATGTCGGGAGGGAGGCTTGCTACGATGTGATGGGCGTCAATCAGATTATATTTTGCGAGGGGCAGATCAAGTTGGAGCGCCATAGGCCTGTCGTGTCATCCTACTATCTTGTCATTGTAGGCATCATATGGCTGCAAGGTTATTATAATACTTGCACATGTTGATTTGCAAGGTTATTATAATGTTTTGGTTTGATGGAAAAAGGAAACACAATGATATTTAAAAGGGACGTAGTGATAAGGGTGTCAACACATGTTTTTTGTGCACATGGGAAATGAATTAGAGCTCGATGGAAAAGATGTTTAACATGTGAAACTACTTGAACACAAAGACATTGCATTGGTTATCATTTTGTGTAAAGAAAACTACGAGGAGTTAGATTTTGTAGGCAGTTGATTATGGTGTTTGCATGGACAAGACAATGCTCGATTCATAGTGGTTTACCAGTTAAGAAGAATGGTTTTTAGGCTTCTTTTTTCTTAGGTAATATTCTCTAGTTATTTTTTGCTGACTAGTAGTTATTTGTTTGATTATAACTTGCAAAGAAGGTTGTATTCATTTTCGGCTTTGTGTTAAGGTTTTGGTATCTTTGTTCTCAGTTTGCTTAAGAGTCTTCAAACAAATTTGTTTAATTTTTTGAGTAGTTTGTTAAGGGAAATGGAATTTTGTTTTTGATTAGAGGTAAAAAATGGGTTTTGAAGGGGCTCGAAACCATTTACATTAGAAAGTAACTAAAACAAAAGATAACATTAAGCCAAAAAACAACCCAACAACAACAACCCATCAGCAACAAAATAGCCAAAAAGGAGGACCAACCAACAACACTACATGCTTTTCAAAATGTTTGTCGCCTCCACGTCATAGTCTATAGCTTTTTGTGCATCTTCAAAACATCAAAACTATCCTTCCTAGAAGCCCCACCTTGAGCTTTAGTTTTGTTCCTAGTCCTATCTCTAGGACCATCTGTATTTACCTCTAAAATCAAAACAATACCTTTCTCACCACCCTTCCCAGCAGCAACATCCTCCCCCATCTGCTTACCAGTAGCAACAACTTCAACATCATGGGCACTATATTTTCACTTCTTAGCACTAACCACAGGAGAAGTAACAATAGTAGACTCTTATTTTCTAGCAATTTTATGACCCTCCCCTCCTCTCATCACAGAATCCCAAATTTTCCCCATTTTATCATCAAGAATGAGGATTCTTCCTTCCATATTCTACTTCATTTTGAGGGTTTCTTCTGCAACAATGTCTGCCACAGTATTTAAGGAGTCAAACAACTCATCTATTTGACTCTAAACAGAGGACCCCTCAGCCTTGTTAACCATTCCCCTAACTCTAACATTCATTTTATTGAGTTCATAGAAAAACCATTTAAAAAGCTTAAACAGAACAATGGACCCCTCATGCGCAGTACCAAGCGCATCAGACAAATCATCTCTATCAATATTAAAACCCCCTTTTCCCAGGGCATCCTCCTCCTTAGAGGAGCTAATCCTATCCTTATCAGTAGGGGAGTCCTTACCTTTTTCCACAGCAACCGAAGACTTAAGCTTGCGGATGGAGCTCGTAATTTCCTCTTCCACCGCCTTTCTATTCATAATCCTCTCCAATTCCACACCCTAGATCTCCAAAGCACCAGCAACATCCCCATACTTATCTTTCACTTGCATAACCAGCTTGACACTCAGGGAATCATCAGCAAAGGGGCCGACCATAATTGTGAGAGGATGGCCCTGCTCCAAAATTTGGCTTGCAGACTGCAAAACCCTTTTCTTCCTGCTCACTTCCCCCAAATCCTTCTTCTTTGTAGCCAGGGGCGGCGAGGAAGCTTCCCATTTTTTCTTCTTTCTTGTGGGAGGGCAATATGGACCCTCTTCCAGAGAAGCGAGAGAATCAAGAATGAATTCCACATCCTCCTCTGACTCAACCTCTTTTTCCAAAATCAATTTCCTTTTCTTGACCTTTTTGTGGACTGGTTCATCTTCAAAGGTTGTATCATACCCTTCAGCAAGTTTGGGTTGTTTACCCTTTGGGGTAACCATAGGTTTGGGAACCTCAAAAGTCTTTGCATAATCAAAGATAAGGAGAATTAACCCAACATGCAAAACAATAATTTTTTGGGTTCTTCTTGTGATCCTTGATACCTAAGTCAAGAGACATAAGAAGATATGCATTCACCACCAAAAAATGAAATGATATGTCGGAAGTGGTTAAGCAAAATGAAATGATATGCATTCACCACCAAAAAATGACCTTCTAGGGTAATGTAGTGCATTAATTCCTCCGCTACATCCCCCCATAAAGTCTTAAGGGAACTTCATTGATATTCGCCACTCTTGGCAGTCTTTAGATTTTTCTCTTCATTATTTTTTAAAAAAAAATCATTATAGTCTACGCCTCCTTTTTGTCCCTAAAGAATTTCATGTCTTCGATAGCTAGGCCAGTAATACCAGCAATGAATTCTTCATTAACCTCAAACTCAATCCCATAAAGCTTAAGCACTTTGTCATTCCATCCTTTAACAAAAAGGTTTCTTACCTGGGGATTATTTCCATGAAGTTTCTCCAAATAGGGTGTTAATCCTCCCTTCACTAGCACCTACCATACCTCCTTCCTTTCCCTTGCAACATCCCAAGATTTGGGTTCAACATGATTTCTATCACCACCCATCTCGCCACAATTAGCAACAGAAACTAGCTTACAGACACCAAACATAGAATAAAGAAGGCTCTGGAAAACAACGCCAAAACTACCCAAAATCCATGTGAGGCTAGAGTTGGGGCAAGGGATAATAAAGATCAAATTTTTTCGTTTCCTATGACACCCTGCTCCTGTATGAATCGCTTGATTCAAATCTTTCACACCATACTTTCTCATAACAATTTTCCACATGATGAAGGGCATGCACACTGCCAACCATAATGAGACGTTAATCCAATTGAAATCAACACTCATTATTCATAGTAGCAATAGCCTCTATAGGAAGAGGGTCATTCAGAACCCACTCCCTAAAATATTTAACACCAATGTTAGCGAAAATATCTACTATCCCATTACCTTCTCTTGAGATGTGTGAAATATAAAACTCATCGAAAGATTTCAAAATATCTATCGAATCCCTTGTCAAGAACTCAATATTCCAAGAGGGAGGAGTGTAATTTTTCAAATTATTTATGATATTTAGAGAATCCCCCTCCAACCAAACTTTTCTATATCCTTTGGTTTGATCCAATTTGAGACCATGATAGGTTGCAACAAGGGAAATGGATTTTTGTTTCAATGATTAATGTTGTCTAATTTTTTGAAACCCTTGCCTGGTTTTTCAAGGCTGTGGTTTTCATTCACCATGTGGGTAAAGGTTTTTGTTTTTGACAATGGGTAAATGACAATGTCATTTTTTTTTATAACAACTTATCATTCTTTTACCTGTCACTGTATAAAGGTAGTTTGCAACTAAAAGGCAGCTCAAAAACAATAGAATACGATGACAAAAGTAGTTATGGAATTCTCAGTTGTTTTGTTCACAGATGGCAGAAGTCAGTATCATTTTTGGATGTTATAAAAACAATGATTTGGAACTGTTATGAGATTGATGATTTTATTGTAATATCATATACTATGTAAGAGTTGTCATTCCTAGAAAAAATGCGTAAATTTGTCTTGTAAAAGATGTATACAAAGGGAGTTGAAAATAGATTGATATATTTTGTGTTTTTTAGGTTCCAATGAAATGAACCTATATGACATAAGATATATTAGTTCAGTTGTAATGGTTTGTATTGTAACAGGGTAACCCCCTGATGTTATGTTTCTTCCTTCATTGGAGATTGGTCAGTAAGACCATGAAGTGTATGCCTGTGAGGCAGATGTGTGTATGCCAGTGAGGCATTCTTGTAACCAGTGAGGTTATTTGGTTAGTGAGGCCATTTTTTCCAGTGAGGCATTTTGAATAAGCTAGTGAGGCAAATGTTTTGAGTGGTTTTTCTACCCCATGAGGGTTTTCCACTTAGGACAAAAATAGTGTTATAATCTTGTTGTCTTGACATGATGATATTATGCGTTTAATTGCTTTAATGTTTCTCATTTTAGTTTTATGATTGCATTTATTTTATGAATGTTTTAATCATTGAAATAGTAAGAGAACATATTGTTTCATTTTTTAAAGGAAAAAATTAATCTAAGACACTGATTCACCCTCCCCTCTCAGTGTCTTCACCACTCCAACATATGATTATTATATTATATTCATTAATAATTATTATAGATAGAGCTATACTTATTTTGCATTCTAAATCTATAGTTTTTTCAAACTTTAAGGATTTTAAGGCACTTGTAAATAAATAATTGGATTAAAAATAAATGTATTGATATCTGACAATGATGGTCAATGAATTTTATGATTTATATACACACGTAGGTAATGTTTGAATGATGATCCCTTATATGCCTTGATAGAATGGGGTTGCAAAGAGGATGGACTAAACCTCAATGGACAAATCTAGAAGTATTATGAGTGGCACGCATAGTTGGATCAATTCTTTTGGAAAGAGGTTGTGTGTATTTCTTATTACTTTATAAACTAATCTCAATTCTTAGCTCTTGTAGATAAGAATCCTCATGAACTGTGGAAATGTAAGAATTTTTTTCATACTTAAGGATTCATGAATGTAATAATTTTGTTTGCATGCCCAAGGAAAAATAATCTAAGTTTGAAAACCATATAAATACACCTTGGTTGGTTGGTTACTATGGGAATGTAAAAGGTTATGATCTTTGGAATCCTCTAACTTTGAAAATGCTATATTCTAAGGACATGATTTCTAAGGAGCTTAGAGTATTTTCATATCCTATTTAATGAAAGGAAAAGGAAATAAATAAAATAATAAATTTTGAGATTAAGGTCAAAATATAGAAAAATTCACATGTTGAAATTTACACAATTATGGATTACAATATGAAGAGGAATGAGAGATATTATGTGAGAGTTCTAAGAAATTTGAGCATGTAGAAGAACATGTATAGTCTATTAATCCACCCTTGAGATGATTTATAAGACAACACAATCTAGTTAGCATGTATAACCCACTAGATTTTTATTGTGTATTTATTTTAAGCTATATTGGTGTTGAACTAAGATATTTTAGGGAAGTTGTCGCTTTCTATGAGTGTGATCCTTGGATGGAGACCATGTAGGAGGAGATGATGTCCTTGGACATATGTGACACCTAAAATCTTGTAAATTTCCCCAATGGAAGGAATCCCAATGGTTAGAAATTGGAATTTATAAATAAATTTGGAGTAAATAGTAAGTTAGAGAGGTACAAGGACAAACTCATGAGTAAGAGCCACTCCTATAGATAAGGAGTTGATTTTGGTAAAATTTTCTCTCCTATTGCTAAATTCTTTTTCTAGATTCCTAATTTTTATTACTACTACTTGTGATTTTGAAATACAACAAGTTGATATAAAAACTATTTTCTTACATGGGGATCTTGAAGAGGAAATTTATATTTGATGCCTAGATGGGTTTGAGGTAAAAGAAAAAAAATAATTTACATGTTAAAACAATCATCTTGTATGATTTCAAATAACTAACCCATGATATCAAAAGTTATATTTTTTTGTTGAAGTTGAGTTCTATTAGAAGTGAAGATGATCACTATGTCTATATTGAATGTATTGATGATTTTATTTTAATCATTATTTTTGTATCTTGATGATATGATATTTATTGATAAAAACAAGGTGATGATTAGGAAGATTAAAAATCAATGTTCTAGGTGTGTTTGAAATGAAGGATTTATGGGAAAATAAATTCATTCTTGGAATATAAATTAAAAAGGATTGAATTCATAGAAAGCTTTAACTTAGTCAATGTAAGTATGTTAACACTATATTGTGGTGGTTTTCTATGTATGATTGAAAACTAGTTAGAATTATATTTTCCTATAGGCACTAAGATTTCATATTATATGTTTCCTAAGTTATTTGATGATTTTGAAGATATCTACAATGTATTTTATGTCATTTTTTTGATAGCCTAATGTATACAATGGTTTATATTAGACCAGTTATTGCTCACGTAGTGGGAGATCTTATTAGGTTTACATCTTACCTTGGTAGAGATCATTAGACTTATGTTAATTGGGTATTTATATATTTATGATCGTTACTTATATTATTATTGTTCTAATGATGTGGGAAATATGTCAAACATATGGGATTTTGTTGATGTAGATTGAGCAGGTGACTTGGATAGTAGAAGGTTCATTAATGGCTATGTGTTTTCTCTATTTGGTAGTGTCATCATTTGGACGAGTGAGAAGGATCCCATGATTTATTTGTCCACTAATAAAGTAAAGTATATGACTACTATACATGCTTGTAAAGAGGTAGCTAGGTATAAATATTATGTTCGAGAGTTGGTTTTATTTGCAAGGCGGTTTAGATTAAATGTGACAATTATGGTGCTATGTGTTTGGCTAGGAACTCCATTTACCATGATCATATGAAACATATTGATCTTTAGTATCACCTTGTTCACAAGATGGTGGATAATTGTAAGCTCATGATTCAAAAGGTTGATATTCAAGAAAATGCTACATATTCACTTAGGAAACTAGTGAGCATGAATAAGTTCTTGGTGCAAGGAGGCTTGCATCTTGTACTTGATTTATTTTATGTTTCCTATTTTCCATTGTAATATAGAATATTAAGTGGTAGAATGTTAGAATTAAAATTATAGTAACCTTTCAATTTTTCACAATATGGTGGAGAGTTGTAAGGTTATGATTCAAAAGGTTGATACTCAAGATAATGTTACAAAATTCACTTATGAAACTAGTGAGAATGAATAAGTTCTTATTTGTCATTGCAATGTATAATATTAAGTGGAAAAATGTTAGAATTAAAGTGATAGTAACCTTGCAATCCTATGTCTAATGTTAGATCCCCAACATCTTGGGAATGGGTACTTGGATGCCCATATAGATGACTAAGAGATATTGTTTATTTATTATTTCTCTTGTAACTTATAATATTAGATGTAGTGGCACATGAGGGGGTTACTAATAATGATGGTAGTTATATTTTTTTTTACTTTATCTCACCATTTTTCTAGTTCTAAATAGTAGGAGAGAGAGTTAAACATATTTCATATGTCAAGTGACCACTCTATTTTAGAGAACCATACTTGGGAATGTGTGCTTACTCTCTACATGGGTCAAATATAGTAATGATTAGGGTTTCTATTAATATAAGCATTAGATATTTGTTACATGGGGCATTAATTTTTTTCATACCATTTATTTTGGTGGTTTTAGTTTTGGGAATCCATTTGTGATTTTTTCCTTTCAATTTTGTATAATTAAATGCCTTGGATAATTTGTTTAATGATGTTGGTAGTTATAAAAATTGTTTTGACTTTATCTCACCATTTTTCTAATTCTAATTACTAGGAGAGAGTTAAAAATCTTCATATGTCAAATAGGGTCCACATAAATTAACTAGTCTATTTTAGAGAATCATACTTCAGAATGTGTGTTTACTCTTTACATGGATCAAATATTCTAATGATTATGGTTTCTATTAATGGAAGCATTAGATATTTGTCACATGGGGCATTGAATTTTTTATACCATTTATTTTGGTGGTTTTAGTTTTGGGAATCCATTTGTGAGTTTTTCCTTTCAATTCTCTATAATTAAATGTTTTGAATATTTGTTTCATGTATATTTTATGTGTTTAACATTTTTATGTTACTAGAATGTTACCATATTAAAGGGAGATAGGTGGATGTATTGATGTAATATTCTTATTGGATTAATAATGATTTTTTTTTCTTTAATAATAGTATTAGTTCTTTAAAATTCCTCTCCACAATTTTTTTGATGTTGAGATTTTTTTTGATGTTTTTTTCTTTTCTAATTTGTTGATTTGACCTCGCTCACATTAATTCCATGGTTAATTATATTATACTTTAATTGGTATCTCCATTTTGTATACCAATTGAACAATTTTTACTATTGTAGTTTACCTTAATTATCAACAATAAATTTATTTAAACCTTTGGGTATTT
Organism: Sequoia sempervirens; assembly: GCA_007258455.2. Classification (NCBI taxonomy): domain Eukaryota; kingdom Viridiplantae; phylum Streptophyta; class Pinopsida; order Cupressales; family Cupressaceae; genus Sequoia; species Sequoia sempervirens. Next base: position 42,223 of record VDFB02131993.1, on the reverse strand, counting down.
TATCATTTAGAAATCATGACCACCTAATTGTAGAGAGTAAAAAAATAATAATTCATTTCAAGTTTTTCAAATTTATTTTACTATGTCTACCATACCCATCTACAAGCATCCATGTGGAAAATAAGCTTCCAATGCTAATAAAATATTGACCATGAAAAAATAAGGAAAAGGAAAGAGATTAATGAAACTACCTCCTCCAATAGTTCTTCATTTAGAAAAAAGGAAAAAATATTATTTCAAGGATTGAATATCATACTCATTATTCATGGTAATGTATCCAAACAAGCCAACTACAAAATCAAGTAACCCTATTCCCTTCTCTCATACAATTAAGTGAGATATTAAACATTATGATGCTAACCATATATATCATTCTATCCTTTGTAATACCACAACCTCCCCTGAAGAAGGTGCCTATAGTTAAATTTTTTTTCCTTAAAGAATTTCCTCTTGAGACTATCGATAGTTATGCTAATAGGATCTATACTTTTGTTTTGGTTAAATACCTTATTCCAACCATCCATCATAGTCCATGGATAATTATTATTGTATTGAACATTATGACTCAATTTCCCAAATCATTTAAAGAAAAGGGGAGAAACAATCACTTTTAATGTATGATCGATGAAAAAAATCTAAGCATCCCACTAGGATCCATTTACTTCTCCTAAGAAATTCTCTAAAGTATCTAGAATGATGAGATTTCTGAAGCCTAAGTGGCAATTATAACTACACTAAGTATACAGTGCTAAATCGTATTTTCTTAGGGGGTTATATGATTATGTAATTTGGGGGGGTGTTTTTGTAGATTTATATTTTATTTTATTGGAATAGTTTATTTCTTGATTACTTTCAGGAGAACATCATGGGTATATCAAATCATCCTTTAGTTATTCAATTGAAAATAGGGAACTGTTTAAGGTTTGGAGACATGGTAAGATGAAGCATTTTTGATGGATTAACCTCTTTCCCTACTTCTATGAAGTGGTTCCTCAACCACCACATGAGTGGGAGAATCAAGATTAGTATCTTAAGACTTGTTATATTTTTGGAACTATGCATTTTAATAAAGAGATGTGCCAACACAATGATTATCCTCTAATACTTTGATTCCCTTATTTATTCTTGGGATTAAAATTTGGGACATGTATGGAGATCCATATGATCCTCTTTTGGATTGTTCAATTTCCGTAGATGATTGTGATAATATTATATATGATGAAGATACATTAGAAGGGCTAAATTATTGAGAAACTATTGAACATAAAAGAGCCATAAAAAATTATTCTACTCCTTCAAAGACATCACATAATTATTCAACTTCTATGACTCCTATTTCAAATATAGGGGCTTCTCCTCCTACATTTTAAATTCAACACCCAAAGGTTGAGGGCTCTACACTTTTAACACTTGTAGATTTTACAGTTGTTTGTTCTTAGACTTGTTTGGACACTACAATATGGGATTGTTCATCTCTTATTGATAATTGGGATGGTTAATTATAGGAGAAATTCCATTTGTTTGTTGAATCCTACATACATGATATTGATGACTTTATTGAGGATATTCATCTCCTCTTTGATGAAATCTCAAGAAGTTGCAACACATTATTCAAATTATTTGATGATACATTTAGATCCTCTTGCTCCTTCTCCATATCCACATGCTTTCACAGTGATAAATTTTGATATACTCATGAGTTGAAAATTTCAACTTAATCACCATTCATGTTGAATTTTTTTACAATGTTACTTGATTATTTATATCAATATTTAGTTTGGTATCATTTTGGAACAACATTTGGAGGATTCATCATCATATTTGGTCCATGCTCTACATTAGTTTCATGTTGATCTACATTGTCACCTTCTTCAGTTAATATTGGGACTCTTGACATTGCGACATCTAAGTAGATTCCAAAGAAAAGTATTTATTCATATTCCTTTCAATAATGAGAAGTATCATGCATACATCATTAGCTTTATTTCTTCCCAAGGGGAGGAATGTTGTTCGACAATATTAGACCATCTTCAAAGTTTTGTGTTGAGCATCCACCATTAGTGTAGGAGATTGTACATTTATAGGTGGTCACTTGACCTTCTTCTTCACTCTCTCCAATGGGGGGGGAATTTTTCCCACACACAGTTTTATCTTTCTCATCTTCTAGAGAGCATTTTTCTTGTATTTCTCTCTTTTATGGAGGAGGCTTGTCCCACTGGGCTTTCTCTTTTTCTCCATTTGTGAGAGATTAATTTGTACATAGATACCTCATCATGCCTTGTATCCAAGACCCATATTTGTATGTTTGTACTTTTTCCTTTCATCATAAGTTTCACTTAAGGCGGGTGTTGGTGTGAATAGGGCTATTACCTAACTAGTTCCAGTATTGGGTCCTTTTCATACTTCATCACTTAAGTTTACTTAGGTTGCACATAAGATTCTTATCACTTTATATGTCATATCCTAATATTAATTTGACACTTTTCATAATCTTATGTTGTCTTATGTCTCACCTTGGTCGACATAATCAAAGGTCTCTCATACATTGTACATTCATTCTATTTGCATTATTTGACAAGAATACAATTTAATGTTGTCATATTGATCTTCTAAGTATCTTGTTCTTTCCATTAGGCAACTAGATCTTGGGTGGATATCTCCATAGCTAAATCTTACAGTGATAAATACTACTTGCATCCAACATCTCTTGTATAAATTTATCAATATCACTTTTGCACATGGTGTAATGATATACCATGATGTCAAGAAATCCCCCCTATAACAAGATGATTGCCATGACCTTGGTCCCATTTGAATGATAAAACCTTTTGCATCTCTTTAATTCTAATAATGTATGGACACATATTGTTGGTTTGGGTGCTTCTAATAATTCCTTTGTTGCTACATCTATCTCTATATCTTCTTCTTTCTCAAAATTTTCCATAGGAGTTGCATTAACTTCTAAGTTTTATGATGTCAATCTACTCTTAGGGATTCCATAAAACTCTTGATAGAAAATAGCTAGTCATAGATGTCAAATCAAATCCCACCAACATCTTCTTTTCTAGCCATCCCTTTCATCTCCTCCTTTGTAGCTAAGCTAACTAGATCTAACTTAGAAGCCATTACTAAAAATATTTCCTATTTAAGCTTGGTGGTTTTTATATTCAAAATATCTTCAAAATTTAGGGACACCCTCTTTCTTATTCTTGGATCCTCTATTATGGAGACTTCTTTGGTGTGACTAAATTTTCATTTGCTTCTTATTGAAGCCCTTGCCATGATGTTGCCCAAATATTTTTTACAATAATTTACTTAAAAAATAAAATATGTTAAATTTTTTAGTGTATCTTATTTGAGCCTAACACCGTTTTTGGCGAACTTAGTAGAAATCCCGATTTCACAATAACTTCCTCAAAAACACTTAAAATTACCTCAAGTCTAGAATATAGTTGTTTTAATGTCTCCTTCATCAACCCTCTAGATTATAGGAAAAAAATCATAATAATGAGAGATATATTTGCTTGACAACACAAACTCCTAAAAAATCATATTGTTTCTTGTCTTTAAGTTGCTAAGAACATGCTCCTATACCAATGGAAATAAAGTTACTTGCACACAAGAATAAGACAATAGGAAATGCATATATTTGATAATAATAAGTCACTTAAATGGAGTAACCTCCAAAAGTATTCCACAAGAATATAACTTACAATTCAATGCTTAATTACTACTTCTTATTTATGATGGAAAGGGGGACTCTCCCTCTCAAATCTAATCACAAACACACTTATAACACTATGCAAGAAGTCAACAAATTAAATTGAAATGAGAAATTTGCAACATATATTAACTTGGAAATCTAAAAATGAAATACATATACATGGAGCTCATATGCTCACATACAACATGGGCTACACACATACAAAAATTTGCAACTCAACATTCTAGCTTCATTCTGACAACATCTGGGTATGTAACCACAACTTCTCCAAAAGCCTCCCTCTCCAAATGAGCAAGTGTCATTATATAGAAATTGTGTGAGAAGAAACCACCATTGGTTTCCCAAAACAACCTCCATAAACCACCAAGAATTCCAACACCCAACTTGAGGAGAGATAAGAAAATAAAATATAAAATAATCCATTGCCTTCACCACCTTAACATGGGTGCCTAACTTTTGGTCAATCAAGACACCTTCTTTGACTCTGGCGGCCCTGGCAGCTCCAAATATGATCATGCAACAACATGCAAAGATTGTGGCACAAACATGCAATTACATACAAGGCATGCAATTGAACATGCAAGCACATGCATGCCAAATGGTCCCCACCAAGAATTTGGATTCCCAAGAGGGGTATTTTCCCAAATTTTCCTTAGAAAATATTCATAAATGCATAATTCCCACCAAAATTACAATTCTAATTTCATCCCAAGAGAAATTACAAAGTTGCAAATCAAAATATTTATTCACCTAGCCTCTAAGCCCTTATTGGAAATAAACCAATTAAAACAACAATATTTTTGGTGATGCAAGATTGCCATTTCACCTCAGATACTCTTGCTTCAATTTATAAACATCAATAGATAATATTAGTACCGTAATTCCGATGAGGCGAACCTAGCATATAATTTTATTATAATTTCTTAGGGATGAATATTAAGAATGGAGAATTACAAGTATCCCATATTAAAGAAAAAATCTTTTATACTTAAAGACTGATAAATGATCCAATTAAGGATCATGCAAGCCATAGTTTGTTATGACAAATCTCAATACAACCAATGGGTTAAGGGCATAAGAAGATAGAGAGAAAATGGGTACATATAAAGAGTGAACCATGAACCACACTTTGCACAAGAGTGCCACTTATCAATATGTAATTACATAAAAATATTCCACCAAGGTGGGCACAAAACTAAATGAGAAATTCCACATATATACAAATTTTACCATTACAACTGTTATAGAAGTTTATTAGTCTAAATTAATTTAGGGTACGTTCTTTACCTTAGAATATTTTACTTATGTAACTTCAATTTATATAAAAAAATAAACAAATGCAAACATTATTTGTAGTGTATTAAACTATATAAAAATAATGATGAAGGTGAAATAAATCAAAAATTAGGCACTCAATTGAAAGTTATAACATATATTAAAGGATAATTTCTGATTTGACCAAATGACAACTTCTCAATTGAAGCTTTGATGGATTAAATTCCTCACTTGTGGTAGCTTAGCAAATGATGGATTCTTGATTTATTTTTTTTATATAAAGGGGGTAAAAACTTTATTGAGAATCAGATAAGAACATTACAACCAAAACAAAGGGAGCATGCCCCAGGAATCAAAAGAAGCAACAAAGCAAGCACAGAAACAAAATCAACTATCCTCCAATATCCTTCGATCCTCTTCAAGGAATCTATCCAAATCCTGCCGCAACTCAGGGGAAACTTGCATCCAATCCTTGATCTTCTAGCCAGTATCATGCTCAGAAGCCCATTTAGCCAAGTAGTCAACAACCTGATTCCACTCCCTCGGGATATGAACAAATGAAACTGCCTCCATCCTGGAGCTAACCTGAAGAATACGCTGAACAATTGAAGCCAACTGCCAATTAATATCAGATATCTTTCTTTCATTTAACAAATTAATCAAGATCTATGAATCCGCTTCACAAATAACCTTTTGCCATCCCAAAGCAAGGACCCGCTCCACAGCATAGAGAATCGCCAAGCACTTCATAAGATTAACAGTTTTCTCCCCCTCATGGATAGAGAAAATAAATATCACTAAACCCCCAGAATCCCTGCCGAACCCACCAATCCCAGCAGGCCCAGGATTACCACGAGAAGAACCATCAGAATTGATCTTCAAGACTCCAGCCGGAGGAGGCAGCCACCTACCCATCCGTTGCACTCTCCTGGTCCCATGCCTGCTTCTCTTGGACCCACCAGAAGAAGAATATATCCCCTGAAGACCCAATCTATCCACCAACTCAGCATCCCCTTTCTCTAGGGGGAAAACCACTTCACTCTTAGCCACAACTGACTCCTGTATCATACCTAATATACGCATCCAAACCTGCTGACCCACCAATTTAACCCCACGGAATATCCTGCGATTTCGCTCCAACCAGGTCTGCCAAAGAAGAAAAGTAGGTCCAACATACCAAACATCTTGCAAAAAGGAGGTCAACGAGGGGGTCTTCCCAAACTATCCTAGAACTCCACCAATGAGGAAGCATGAACACAAGGTTGCTTCCAAACCTCCCACCACCAATGCTAGAGCTGAACAACAAAGGGACATCAGAAGAACAAATATGAGGAAACCTCTTCCTCTTTCCCATAGAGAACACAAACTGAAGGCCCCTGGAAACCACGCTTACGAATGTTATCCCAGGTCAAGCACCTATTCCATGCTAAAGTCCATGCAAAGCAATTACATTTGGGCCATGATAGCTTACTCCACACCCTCTTCCACCACTGAACCTCCACCCTAACCAACTTCTGAGCCAATAATACCTGATACCCACAAGTAACAGAGTAAATCCCCTTGGGATTATGACTCCAAGCTATAATATCCTCCTCAAGAAGAGAGCTACAACGCCTACTGCAAAGAATTATGTTGAGCTTGGCTCTTCCTTCCTCCTCACCCAAATCCAGCCACTATGTGGGATCCTTCCAACAAGCCCTCTCTAACTAACCATAAAAAGAAAAGGACTTGAAGTCACTCACCCTAGACCAACCAACTACAAGAAATCTCTAGCTCAAAGGAAGCAAGTGAGGAAACTGAGAGATAAGCGGAGGGGAACCATCCCAAGAGTCTGACCAAAAAAGAGCTTTTGAACCCCGTCGGCAGATCTAAAATAGACCTTCCTTAATGAGCTTCGCACCCTTCTGAAGAGTACTCCAAATCACCGAACCTTTCCCCTCCAGAGGGTACCTAAGGAGATCACACCGAGGGACACCAGGGAAATACTTATGAGATAATATCCTGGCCCACAACTGATCTTGCTCCACACACCATCTCCAAAAAAGATTAGCAGCCACAGCCACTCCAAACAAAGTAGATTGACGAAGACCCAAACCACCATATTGCTTTGGAATACACACGTCTTCCCACTTGACCAGGCTCCATTTGGAGGACGACAAGCTTCTAGCCCATAAAAACTGTCTTTCAAGAGAATCCAACTCCTTAAGAAACCCCACCGGAGCCACCTGAAGCATACATCTGTAAGTAGGGAGTGCTTGCACAACCGACTTAAGAAGCTGAACCCGCCCAAAAAAAGATAACCAACGATGTGTCTAATGATTGACTTTCACCTGAAACTTATCAATGATATTCTGCCAAGAGCCCTTGGGAAGATGACCAACAAAAATTGGAATGCCTAAATACGTAAAAGAGAGAGCCCCTATTGGAAACCTCAAAATATTAGCAATTCTTCTCTGAATGGGAGCAGGTGTATTGAAGAAGAAGATGGAAGATTTATCCTCATTAATCAATTGCCCTTATGCCACAAGGTAAACATCTAGTAGCTGTCTCAAAAAAGTAGCTTCCCTGACAGTAGCATCCCCATCAAGGCAGTATCACCAACAAACTGCAAATGAGATTGTGGAGGTAACTCTCCGCCCCAATGCCAACCTTGAATGATGCCTAACCCAACATTTTTTTTCAACAAACGTCCAAGACCTTCAGCAAGAAGAAGAAATAAGTACGGAGAGAGAGGGCCCCCCTGGTGAAGACCCTTAGAAGCCCCAAAAAGCTCAAAATGATCTCCATTTATCAAAACTAAGAAGGAAATAGATGTAACACAACTCATAACCCATTGGATCCATTCCTCACAAAATCCAAAAGCAACAAGGATCTTCCGAAAAAAGGACCATCTAACCCTATCATAGGCCTTAGCCATATCCAGCTTAATGAACATTGTCTTCTTATGGGAACTGACCATGGAGTGGATGGTCTCAGTAGCAATAACAACCCCATCCAAAATTTGACGACCCGCAACAAACCCACTTTGTTCCTCCGAAATCAGCACTGTAAGCCACTTCTTCAATCTCTCAGCCATTAACTTTGAAATAATTTTATAAGTCACATTGCACAGAGATATAGGCCTAAACTATGTTAACCTCTCCGCCCCTTCACACTTGGGAATGAGAGCAATGAAGGTGGAATTAATAGCACGCAACATCTGCTTGTTCCTCTGGGACTCCTGAACGACCGCCAAAAGATCCAACTTTATGATATCCCAAAACTCTTGAAAGAACTCTATTGGGAAACCATCAGGGCTAGGAGCTTTCCCTCTCTTAATCTGAAACACAATCCCCTCCAGCTCCTCTAGAGAAATCTCCCTCATCAAATACTCATTCACCTCTTGGGAAACCAACTGAGGGATACAAGAAAGAACCTGCTCCTCCTCAACAGAACCCCCTTGTGAATCCTCTTTGAAAGGAGTAGCAAAGTACTGAGATGCCTTAGTCATGATTTCCTAGAATGAGACAACACGATCCCCCCTGTCATTAACCAACACAGAGATGGAGTTACCATGCCTCCTGGCCTTCACAAAATTAAAGAAAAAAGCAGTATTTTTGTCCCCTTCCTACAACCAATCAGCCCGAGCCTTTTGCTTCCAATAAATCTCCTCACGTAGCTCACATTCCTCCACCACCTTCAAAGCCCTAGCCTCTTCTTTCAAAAGATCCTCTGAAACCCCATTATCCCGAATCAATCTCGTAACATTATTTAACTCTTCTTGGGCAGCGGCCTTCTCATGAAAAATATTACCAAAACACCGATGATTCCACTTTTTAAGCTGATATTTGATGAACTGGAGAAGCTTGACGAAGGAATACATTGCAGTACCAAAAGCAGGTCTTCCTAACCTCCACCACACATCCACATGGTCATAAAGAGTAGAGTCCTGTAACCACATAAGCTGGAATTTGAAGGAAGGAGATCGAGGCGCCCGGGCAGAGCTGATACTACGCCTGATAGGCCAATGGTCTGAACCTCTCCAATCCAAAATTTTAGAGGAGGTAGACCACAAGTCCCCAACCCAATAACAGGAGACCAAGAACTGATCCAGCCTCTCAGCGACACAGTCCTCACCAGTCCACCTATTATTCCAAGTAAAACGACCATTACTGGGTTGAACATCAATAAGATTGAGATAAAAAATGCTATCCCTAAGAAGCAGCGCAAAAGGCTCCAACCGAGCAATTCCACCACTTTTCTCAGATAAATCCACTATAGCATTGAAATCCCCAGCCAGAATCCACAGGTGGAAGGGGGCTAGGCTACGAACATATCAAAGGTGGGACCATTAAAGCTGCTTACCCAGATAATCAACTAGCGCATACACATTAGAGAGCAGAATACATTCTCCTGTCACAAAGCATGAGGCCACCAACGAAATAGAAAATTTAGAAGACATCCACCAGAGAGGGAAAATCCTCTGTGGGTTCCATAAGCAAGCCACCCCCCCGGACACACCGTGAGCTCCAACACACTGACACTCACCATACTTCCACAACTTAGGTACCATATTCAACATACTCTCCACCGATAATTTAGTTTCCTGAAGAAAAAGAACATCAGGAGAATGATTCCTAACCAAATCTTGAACAACTTTTTGTCGAGGGCCACTGTTCAAGCCCCTTACATTCCAAGATAAAACAATCATTTCTGGGTACACAGGAAATGCGAATCCAAGGTCTTAACTGCCCCTGACTCCACCAGAGTTTCCCCAGTTGATCTAATCTTTTCCAAATCCTTTTTCTGACCCAGCTTGGGATTCTTCTCACCAACCCCTTTCTTTGGATCCTTTTGCAAAATACCCATGCAAGAAGAGGACATAGAGCTCTTTCCAACTTCTGCACCAGTCTTTATAGGCAAAGGAGAACCCTCTCCCTCATTTGTCATGTTATCACGGAGATCTAGCAGCGCTCGTTCCGGATAACCCTACGAAAACTTGTCTGTTTCTTAGGATTCGTGAGTTCAAGCACACCAGCAGAGTGATTTTCAAACCACCTCGTCGTTCCCAAGTCCTCACAATAGTCAATTCGAGCATTCCCCCATGTTCACCTCGCGAAGACCTTCGAAACGAGATCCTTCGCGAAGTCTCACTGTTCGTACTTAGTGAATTATGAAAAATGCAGTGGCACTGAAAAAGTGCGCTCCTGCCCTGAAGCCAAAAATTGGCTAAGTCAGAAAATGCAAGGGCGCTAAAATTTAGCGCCCCTGCATGCAGTGAAATTGCCAAAAATGTAATAGCGCTAAATTTTAGCGCCATTACATTTTTCTTCAACACTTAAACTTTTTTCATGACTCTGGCACGTTTCTTCATGTTTTCGCGTTTTTCGTCAATCGTGCCACTTTTCGTGCCTAAATTTATTGCTCGACTTGAGTTAGGTTTTTGATTTTCCTTTTTCACTTAAGAGTCTTTTAATTCGCCATTTTGCATTATTATGAACTTTGTTCTTTTCTTCCTCTTGCTGGGCGAATTACATCTCAACTGCAAAACTCGTTTTTGAAGATTTTCGCCATTACTTCAGTATCTTCGCGTTTTGGTTCTGGTAAGTCATTTTGCTTTGTCATTTTTCTTCTTTCATTTGTATATGTTCAAGGTTAGCATACACGTTTTTTGTTTTGTTTTCTTCACAACCCCACGCGTTTTTGTTTCTGTTTTCTTCACATTTCGCGTCTTCTCTTTTCCATACGCGTATTTCTTTCCTCCATTTCCGTTGTCTTCTCCTACGCATTCTTTTCTTACTTTTACCCTACGCGTTTTGTTCTCCTCCATTCGCGTTTTTCATCTATCCTCACGCAATGCAAACTCTTGTGTTCCGTTTTCATTCCTTTCTCCGCCTTGCATTCCCTCCTAACGTTTTGATTATTCACTCCGCTCTCTCCATTCGTTTTGATGCGAACTTTGAGATCCCAAAGAGGGTTTCTGTTTGATAGTTTCTCTAGCAATTCAATGCGTTGATAATGATAATAAGTTGCATCCAAAGACAAACCAAATTGTCTCCAAAAGCTTTCATGATTCAAACAAATTGCATGTTGACAAGCACGAGCGCCCTCGCCATTCATTCCTACATCTGCATTTGAAAATTGTCAAGAAAATGCTAAAGCGCTGAATTTTGGCGCTAGGACATTTTGAGAAGATGAAATTTTTCCTAACACTGTAAGATGTAAGGGCGCTAAAATTTAGCGCCCTTGCATCAAAGGCAATTTTTCAAAGATGTAAGGGCGCTGAATTTTAGTGCCCTTACACTTTTTCCTAGTTTCTTCCAATTCTTCCCAAATGAACTTCAATTTTGACCAGTGCACTCCTAAGCCTCATTTTTTTGCATTCGTGCATCGTTTTGCGTGCCTCGTCATCCGCTTCATGATCTCTCATCCTTGTGCTCATTTCGCGCTTACCCATGTTTCCTAACAATTGGTGTTTGTTCTGGCTAAACGGATTGCAGTCTACTTTCAAAGATCGTCAAGTCAAGAGTGATCAGAGTTCCAGTTCTTTTGGATGACTGCTACTAAGCCTCCTTCTTCTTCGAAAGCAAAAGGCAAGATGAAGTACAAATATCAAGGCGTCTATCCGCCAACTATGGTGCTTTCCAAAATCGAAGAGATAAAAGATACCGAAGTTTGTCATCAAGACTTGGTTGACTTCGCAAAGCTAACAGAGACGAAGCCTCTTCCTGATTCAATGAGAGCGATCGTACACAACAACCTCCACTTGGTGGCGATGTTCCCTACAGCTGCGCACAATACCGAGTTTGTTCTTCAAGTTGCATCTCATTACATCAGAGAAAGCAGAAATGTGATCGACTCTTCCGGGCACGAGATTCTGAGACTCGACCCCGATTTCTTTGACATTGTCTTCAAGGTCCCTCATATGGAGAAATATATTGACATCTCCATGTCAAAAGCACAGGAGATCTTCGATGCTGATCCCAATAAAGCTAAACAGTTGATAAACACTCAATGGCTCAAGAAGCCTAGATCATCCGTTTCTAGATGGCCGAAAGGACTCCTGAGAAGTGACTTCAAAGATGACGTCAAGGATATGATCACGTTTCTAAGCAGAGTGAAGGGCTTGCCGGAATCATCCACTTTTCACGATTGGATGTATGAATACATCAGGATCATAAGAAGACAGAAGGTGCATATCGACTGGGGCAAACAAATTAGTGATGAAATACACGAGCAGTTGATCAATGCTCCTTCTACATTGAAGTTCTACATGACTTCTTACCTGGTGTATGTGGCAGTTCTAATGAGACAATTCCCAGGTCTATCTACAAAAGGGAATCGAATGATGGTGCCTGTG
>VDFB02131993.1:0-29785 GCA_007258455.2 Sequoia sempervirens | reverse complement strand
TTTTAAAGAACTAATACTATTATTAAAGAAAAAAAAATCATTATTAATCCAATAAGAATATTACATCAATACATCCACCTATCTCCCTTTAATATGGTAACATTCTAGTAACATAAAAATGTTAAACACATAAAATATACATGAAACAAATATTCAAAACATTTAATTATAGAGAATTGAAAGGAAAAACTCACAAATGGATTCCCAAAACTAAAACCACCAAAATAAATGGTATAAAAAATTCAATGCCCCATGTGACAAATATCTAATGCTTCCATTAATAGAAACCATAATCATTAGAATATTTGATCCATGTAAAGAGTAAACACACATTCTGAAGTATGATTCTCTAAAATAGACTAGTTAATTTATGTGGACCCTATTTGACATATGAAGATTTTTAACTCTCTCCTAGTAATTAGAATTAGAAAAATGGTGAGATAAAGTCAAAACAATTTTTATAACTACCAACATCATTAAACAAATTATCCAAGGCATTTAATTATACAAAATTGAAAGGAAAAAATCACAAATGGATTCCCAAAACTAAAACCACCAAAATAAATGGTATGAAAAAAATTAATGCCCCATGTAACAAATATCTAATGCTTATATTAATAGAAACCCTAATCATTACTATATTTGACCCATGTAGAGAGTAAGCACACATTCCCAAGTATGGTTCTCTAAAATAGAGTGGTCACTTGACATATGAAATATGTTTAACTCTCTCTCCTACTATTTAGAACTAGAAAAATGGTGAGATAAAGTAAAAAAAAATATAACTACCATCATTATTAGTAACCCCCTCATGTGCCACTACATCTAATATTATAAGTTACAAGAGAAATAATAAATAAACAATATCTCTTAGTCATCTATATGGGCATCCAAGTACCCATTCCCAAGATGTTGGGGATCTAACATTAGACATAGGATTGCAAGGTTACTATCACTTTAATTCTAACATTTTTCCACTTAATATTATACATTGCAATGACAAATAAGAACTTATTCATTCTCACTAGTTTCATAAGTGAATTTTGTAACATTATCTTGAGTATCAACCTTTTGAATCATAACCTTACAACTCTCCACCATATTGTGAAAAATTGAAAGGTTACTATAATTTTAATTCTAACATTCTACCACTTAATATTCTATATTACAATGGAAAATAGGAAACATAAAATAAATCAAGTACAAGATGCAAGCCTCCTTGCACCAAGAACTTATTCATGCTCACTAGTTTCCTAAGTGAATATGTAGCATTTTCTTGAATATCAACCTTTTGAATCATGAGCTTACAATTATCCACCATCTTGTGAACAAGGTGATACTAAAGATCAATATGTTTCATATGATCATGGTAAATGGAGTTCCTAGCCAAACACATAGCACCATAATTGTCACATTTAATCTAAACCGCCTTGCAAATAAAACCAACTCTCGAACATAATATTTATACCTAGCTACCTCTTTACAAGCATGTATAGTAGTCATATACTTTACTTTATTAGTGGACAAATAAATCATGGGATCCTTCTCACTCGTCCAAATGATGACACTACCAAATAGAGAAAACACATAGCCATTAATGAACCTTCTACTATCCAAGTCACCTGCTCAATCTACATCAACAAAATCCCATATGTTTGACATATTTCCCACATCATTAGAACAATAATAATATAAGTAACGATCATAAATATATAAATACCCAATTAACATAAGTCTAATGATCTCTACCAAGGTAAGATGTAAACCTAATAAGATCTCCCACTACGTGAGCAATAACTGGTCTAATATAAACCATTGTATACATTAGGCTATCAAAAAAATGACATAAAATACATTGTAGATATCTTCAAAATCATCAAATAACTTAGGAAACATATAATATGAAATCTTAGTGCCTATAGGAAAATATAATTCTAACTAGTTTTCAATCATACATAGAAAACCACCACAATATAGTGTTAACATACTTACATTGACTAAGTTAAAGCTTTCTATGAATTCAATCCTTTTTAATTTATATTCCAAGAATGAATTTATTTTCCCATAAATCCTTCATTTCAAACACACCTAGAACATTGATTTTTAATCTTCCTAATCATCACCTTGTTTTTATCAATAAATATCATATCATCAAGATACAAAAATAATGATTAAAATAAAATCATCAATACATTCAATATAGACATAGTGATCATCTTCACTTCTAATAGAACTCAACTTCAACAAAAAAATATAACTTTTGATATCATGGGTTAGTTATTTGAAATCATACAAGATGATTGTTTTAACATGTAAATTATTTTTTTTCTTTTACCTCAAACCCATCTAGGCATCAAATATAAATTTCCTCTTCAAGATCCCCATGTAAGAAAATAGTTTTTATATCAACTTGTTGTATTTCAAAATCACAAGTAGTAGTAATAAAAATTAGGAATCTAGAAAAAGAATTTAGCAATAGGAGAGAAAATTTTACCAAAATCAACTCCTTATCTATAGGAGTGGCTCTTACTCATGAGTTTGTCCTTGTACCTCTCTAACTTACTATTTACTCCAAATTTATTTATAAATTCCAATTTCTAACCATTGGGATTCCTTCCATTGGGGAAATTTACAAGATTTTAGGTGTCACATATGTCCAAGGACATCATCTCCTCCTACATGGTCTCCATCCAAGGATCACACTCATAGAAAGCGACAACTTCCCTAAAATATCTTAGTTCAACACCAATATAGCTTAAAATAAATACACAATAAAAATCTAGTGGGTTATACATGCTAACTAGATTGTGTTGTCTTATAAATCATCTCAAGGGTGGATTAATAGACTATACATGTTCTTCTACATGCTCAAATTTCTTAGAACTCTCACATAATATCTCTCATTCCTCTTCATATTGTAATCCATAATTGTGTAAATTTCAACATGTGAATTTTTCTATATTTTGACCTTAATCTCAAAATTTATTATTTTATTTATTTCCTTTTCCTTTCATTAAATAGGATATGAAAATACTCTAAGCTCCTTAGAAATCATGTCCTTAGAATATAGCATTTTCAAAGTTAGAGGATTCCAAAGATCATAACCTTTTACATTCCCATAGTAACCAACCAACCAAGGTGTATTTATATGGTTTTCAAACTTAGATTATTTTTCCTTGGGCATGCAAACAAAATTATTACATTCATGAATCCTTAAGTATGAAAAAAATTCTTACATTTCCACAGTTCATGAGGATTCTTATCTACAAGAGCTAAGAATTGAGATTAGTTTATAAAGTAATAAGAAATACACACAACCTCTTTCCAAAAGAATTGATCCAACTATGCGTGCCACTCATAATACTTCTAGATTTGTCCATTGAGGTTTAGTCCATCCTCTTTGCAACCCCATTCTATCAAGGCATATAAGGGATCATCATTCAAACATTACCTACGTGTGTATATAAATCATAAAATTCATTGACCATCATTGTCAGATATCAATACATTTATTTTTAATCCAATTATTTATTTACAAGTGCCTTAAAATCCTTAAAGTTTGAAAAAACTATAGATTTAGAATGCAAAATAAGTATAGCTCTATCTATAATAATTATTAATGAATATAATATAATAATCATATGTTGGAGTGGTGAAGACACTGAGAGGGGAGGGTGAATCAGTGTCTTAGATTAATTTTTTCCTTTAAAAAATGAAACAATATGTTCTCTTACTATTTCAATGATTAAAACATTCATAAAATAAATGCAATCATAAAACTAAAATGAGAAACATTAAAGCAATTAAACGCATAATATCATCATGTCAAGACAACAAGATTATAACACTATTTTTGTCCTAAGTGGAAAACCCTCATGGGGTAGAAAAACCACTCAAAACATTTGCCTCACTAGCTTATTCAAAATGCCTCACTGGAAAAAATGGCCTCACTAACCAAATAACCTCACTGGTTACAAGAATGCCTCACTGGCATACACACATCTGCCTCACAGGCATACACTTCATGGTCTTACTGACCAATCTCCAATGAAGGAAGAAACATAACATCAGGGGGTTACCCTGTTACAATACAAACCATTACAACTGAACTAATATATCTTATGTCATATAGGTTCATTTCATTGGAACCTAAAAAACACAAAATATATCAATCTATTTTCAACTCCCTTTGTATACATCTTTTACAAGACAAATTTACGCATTTTTTCTAGGAATGACAACTCTTACATAGTATATGATATTACAATAAAATCATCAATCTCATAACAGTTCCAAATCATTGTTTTTATAACATCCAAAAATGATACTGACTTCTGCCATCTGTGAACAAAACAACTGAGAATTCCATAACTACTTTTGTCATCGTATTCTATTGTTTTTGAGCTGCCTTTTAGTTGCAAACTACCTTTATACAGTGACAGGTAAAAGAATGATAAGTTGTTATAAAAAAAAATGACATTGTCATTTACCCATTGTCAAAAACAAAAACCTTTACCCACATGGTGAATGAAAACCACAGCCTTGAAAAACCAGGCAAGGGTTTCAAAAAATTAGACAACATTAATCATTGAAACAAAAATCCATTTCCCTTGTTGCAACCTATCATGGTCTCAAATTGGATCAAACCAAAGGATATAGAAAAGTTTGGTTGGAGGGGGATTCTCTAAATATCATAAATAATTTGAAAAATTACACTCCTCCCTCTTGGAATATTGAGTTCTTGACAAGGGATTCGATAGATATTTTGAAATCTTTCGATGAGTTTTATATTTCACACATCTCAAGAGAAGGTAATGGGATAGTAGATATTTTCGCTAACATTGGTGTTAAATATTTTAGGGAGTGGGTTCTGAATGACCCTCTTCCTATAGAGGCTATTGCTACTATGAATAATGAGTGTTGATTTCAATTGGATTAACGTCTCATTATGGTTGGCAGTGTGCATGCCCTTCATCATGTGGAAAATTGTTATGAGAAAGTATGGTGTGAAAGATTTGAATCAAGCGATTCATACAGGAGCAGGGTGTCATAGGAAACGAAAAAATTTGATCTTTATTATCCCTTGCCCCAACTCTAGCCTCACATGGATTTTGGGTAGTTTTGGCGTTGTTTTCCAGAGCCTTCTTTATTCTATGTTTGGTGTCTGTAAGCTAGTTTCTGTTGCTAATTGTGGCGAGATGGGTGGTGATAGAAATCATGTTGAACCCAAATCTTGGGATGTTGCAAGGGAAAGGAAGGAGGTATGGTAGGTGCTAGTGAAGGGAGGATTAACACCCTATTTGGAGAAACTTCATGGAAATAATCCCCAGGTAAGAAACCTTTTTGTTAAAGGATGGAATGACAAAGTGCTTAAGCTTTATGGGATTGAGTTTGAGGTTAATGAAGAATTCATTGCTGGTATTACTGGCCTAGCTATCGAAGACATGAAATTCTTTAGGGACAAAAAGGAGGCGTAGACTATAATGATTTTTTTTTAAAAAATAATGAAGAGAAAAATCTAAAGACTGCCAAGAGTGGCGAATATCAATGAAGTTCCCTTAAGACTTTATGGGGGGATGTAGCGGAGGAATTAATGCACTACATTACCCTAGAAGGTCATTTTTTGGTGGTGAATGCATATCATTTCATTTTGCTTAACCACTTCCGACATATCATTTCATTTTTTGGTGGTGAATGCATATCTTCTTATGTCTCTTGACTTAGGTATCAAGGATCACAAGAAGAACCCAAAAAATTATTGTTTTGCATGTTGGGTTAATTCTCCTTATCTTTGATTATGCAAAGACTTTTGAGGTTCCCAAACCTATGGTTACCCCAAAGGGTAAACAACCCAAACTTGCTGAAGGGTATGATACAACCTTTGAAGATGAACCAGTCCACAAAAAGGTCAAGAAAAGGAAATTGATTTTGGAAAAAGAGGTTGAGTCAGAGGAGGATGTGGAATTCATTCTTGATTCTCTCGCTTCTCTGGAAGAGGGTCCATATTGCCCTCCCACAAGAAAGAAGAAAAAATGGGAAGCTTCCTCGCCGCCCCTGGCTACAAAGAAGAAGGATTTGGGGGAAGTGAGCAGGAAGAAAAGGGTTTTGTAGTCTGCAAGCCAAATTTTGGAGCATGGCCATCCTCTCACAATTATGGTCGGCCCCTTTGCTGATGATTCCCTGAGTGTCAAGCTGGTTATGCAAGTGAAAGATAAGTATGGGGATGTTGCTAGTGCTTTGGAGATCTAGGGTGTGGAATTGGAGAGGATTATGAATAGAAAGGCAATGGAAGAGGAAATTGTGAGCTCCATCCGCAAGCTTAAGTCTCTAGTTGCTGTGGAAAAAGGTAAGGACTCCCCTACTGATAAGGATAGGATTAGATCCTCTAAGGAGGAGGATGCCCTGGGAAAAGGGGGTTTTAATATTGATAGAGATGATTTTTCTGATGCGCTTGGTACTGCGCATGAGGGGTCCATTGTTCTGTTTAAGCTTTTTAAATGGTTTTTCCATGAACTCAATAAAATGAATGTTAGAGTTAGGGGAATGGTTAACAAGGCTGAGGGGTCCTCTGTTTAGAGTCAAATAGATGAGTTGTTTGACTCCTTAAATACTGTGGCAGACATTGTTGCAGAAGAAACCCTCAAAATGAAGTAGAATATGGAAGGAAGAATCCTCATTCTTGATGATAAAATGGGGAAAATTTGGGATTCTGTGATGAGAGGAGGGGAGGGTCATAAAATTGCTAGAAAATAAGAGTCTACTATTGTTACTTCTCCTGTGGTTAGTGCTAAGAAGTGAAAATATAGTGCCCATGATGTTGAAGTTGTTGCTACTGGTAAGCAGATGGGGGAGGATGTTGCTGCTGGGAAGGGTGGTGAGAAAGGTATTGTTTTGATTTTAGAGGTAAATACAGATGGTCCTAGAGATAGGACTAGGAACAAAACTAAAGCTCAAGGTGGGGCTTCTAGGAAGGATAGTTTTGATGTTTTGAAGATGCACAAAAAGCTATAGACTATGACGTGGAGGCGACAAACATTTTGAAAAGCATGTAGTGTTGTTGGTTGGTCCTCCTTTTTGGCTATTTTGTTGCTGATGGGTTGTTGTTGTTGGGTTGTTTTTTGGCTTAATGTTATCTTTTGTTTTAGTTACTTTCTAATGTAAATGGTTTCGAGCCCCTTCAAAACCCATTTTTTACCTCTAATCAAAAACAAAATTCCATTTCCCTTAACAAACTACTCAAAAAATTAAACAAATTTGTTTGAAGACTCTTAAGCAAACTGAGAACAAAGATACCAAAACCTTAACACAAAGCCGAAAATGAATACAACCTTCTTTGCAAGTTATAATCAAACAAATAACTACTAGTCAGCAAAAAATAACTAGAGAATATTACCTAAGAAAAAAGAAGCCTAAAAACCATTCTTCTTAACTGGTAAACCACTATGAATCGAGCATTGTCTTGTCCATGCAAACACCATAATCAACTGCCTACAAAATCTAACTCCTCGTAGTTTTCTTTACACAAAATGATAACCAATGCAATGTCTTTGTGTTCAAGTAGTTTCACATGTTAAACATCTTTTCCATCGAGCTCTAATTCATTTCCCATGTGCACAAAAAACATGTGTTGACACCCTTATCACTACGTCCCTTTTAAATATCATTGTGTTTCCTTTTTCCATCAAACCAAAACATTATAATAACCTTGCAAATCAACATGTGCAAGTATTATAATAACCTTGCAGCCATATGATGCCTACAATGACAAGATAGTAGGATGACACGACAGGCCTATGGCGCTCCAACTTGATCTGCCCCTCGCAAAATATAATCTGATTGACGCCCATCACATCGTAGCAAGCCTCCCTCCCGACATCCACATTGTAAATCACCCTCTCTCTGAAGATGGGTACTCTAAGAATCTGCCACACGTCCTCTAGTGTGATCGTGGCCTTGCATGTCGAAAGGTGGAAGGAGGACGTCTCGTGTTCCATTTCTCAGTGAGTGTTGTCATCATGCCCAAATGTATCCTCATGGGCAGTGCATAAGCAATATACCACAAGCCCATCTATCCTAGATACTCCTGCTGTCAATCAAGCAGATCATCCAAAATCCTGAAAAGATCTCAGGACCTATGTTTGTGTGAATAAAGTATCGTCATCTCGTCCTGCATCAGGAAAGTCACCGAGTTAAAAAATATCAAAAAATCTCAATCCTGGTTTGTCTCAACATCCTGAAACAACCTCAGTGTCGCTGTCTGTGGATGCAATGTAGTTTACAAACTCCAAACTACACTGCTAGGAGCTTCAAACTCTCAAACTCTGCCGCAGCGCTGCAGTTTGAGAAAGTAACCCAGTTTAAATAGAAACCCTAATTACAAAGAGGATCACGTCGGTGCACTTTGTACATGTGGCTAGGTTTGGAATTTAAACCTTATTTCCAAATTGCGCCATGACATCGCTACTTGCAATTGTGGCATAGTTTGAGGCCGCACATCGTCGATTGAAACTTTCCAATGATGTTGTATGGGACCGCTCCTAATGACCTAGTTTCCTAAGCTATTGAATGAGCACAAAAATTGAAAAATGAGGTTAAGGCAAGTTGACTCACTGGTGCTCCAGTGTCGAGCAGCCTCTGGTGTGTGCGTACTCAATCCGAAATGTGCTGAGGAAGTTGTCGTTGTCCCATCTCTCTGAAGGGTCAGAGCTCAAAATTACAAAATCTCTAAAGGCTAAAAGTGAAAATGAATTGGAAGTGGCCCCTCAAGGCCTATTTAAGCCTAAAAATTAGGGTTTTTTGACCCCGTTCAGTCGTCCTACTAGGGTTTTGGTTCCCCAATCCTATTTTCGCCCAACCGAGGGCCGTTTTGCAACTCATTTTTTGGCCCCTGAGCTTTTTGGATCAGGGGACCTCCTCTTTTTTCGAGAGATCCCAAAAAGTTAAAATTTTCATCCGATCTCTTGAGGGGGCAGTATATCGACATGTTTTTCTCTCGAGGAAAAAATTTGAAATCAATTTTTTTTGGCTTTTGATCGAGACAGTTTATTCTTTGAACCAACGCAACAAGTACTTTTGCTTCAAAGAGGGGAAAATGTAGACACATAAAATGTACTGATTGATGCTACACATCTAATCCTAATTTTACTAACACCGTTTTGTCCTCAATCATCCCTTAGTCTAACCATTTAATTGAATACCCTTATTTGATTAAATTCATCACTCTTCATCCCTTAATTAAATAAATAAATCATTTATTTGATTAAATCATTCTCTCTAGTTAATTAAATCAATCAATCTGATCTAATTAATCTTAAGTCCCTATTTAATTAAATAATTCATTTTATTTGATTAAATATCTAAGGTCATCTTATTAAATTAAATAAATTAAAACCTTATTTGATTTAATCTAACATCATCCCCTTTAATTAATTAAATAAAAAATCTTTATTTAATTAATCTCTAAATCATATTCTTCTCATCTTTTGATTTAAATCAACCCACAAATCTAAATCAATTAGTCACATCATCTAATCCTTCATTAAATTAATTAACCCTTGATTAATTTAATTCTAATCCATGTCCCATCCTCTAGCTTTTGCCACTTGCACATGAAAATAGATTTAATTCATTTATTAAATCTCTATTTTCTCTCAACTTGGCATCTTTAGAGAATATTCCTTCAAATTTGAAAATCCCTCCAAGTGGACTTTGTCCTTACAACAAGACATTCATTTCTTCCTACATGTCCTTGTGCATTGAGCCAAGTGGCTTTTAAGTCATTCATTTTTTCCTCTTACATGTCATTTCACTATTTTCAAATTCCACCTAATTGCATTTATGGGCACATTCATCAAAATGTGCACAACCTTTATCCTTTCACATCTTGACAAGTGACACTTGGCCATTGGTTGAAGGTTAGTCCCACATTGCTTCATTTTGGGCATTCTTCCATCTTGTATTTCTATAAATAAGAGGTTTCTCTCCTCATTTGATCATCCACAATTTGAGGAAACTTATTATACTCAATTTCATCTTCAAGCATTGGCATTTTCATCCATTTTATCAAAGTCTTAGCTAGGTTATGCAGGTTTTTCATCATGGAGCACACTTGAATCTTCAAAAAAGTGGATCACTCTTCATCACTCATCAACATTGCATCATTGGAGTTGGGAAAGGGCAAATTTTCACATTAAATTGACACCAATTCCCCCATGGAATCAAGAGTTTGATTTTTAATTAGGATTTCATTGCTTTCTTATTGTGTTCTTCATTTTATTTCCTACTTTGAACATTGTTAATGGATTTCATGGGGAATCTTAATTCTTACTTGCATTTGATCTAACTATGTGTTTGTTTATTGTGTTTTGCAGGTATTAGGATTGAGGTTCTACATAGTCAAACCCGCTTACTGAAAACTCCATGGCTGAGCCATAATCACCTCAATGGCAGCATCAAATGATGTGAAGCATTGACAGAAAGAAGAGATTAAAATACATCAAAATCCACAAAAGCCATGACCTAGAAGGTCGAAATACTTTAAAAAATGAAGGCAAACATTCATATTTCACTCAAAATAGCTTACCCTCCGCATTTCCTTTAAAATCTTGATAAAGAAATTCCTCATAACAATGAGAATGGTGAAGGATCGAGCCTGCAAATTTAATACCCTAGTCTCCATGGCGGCTGGGAGAAAGCTTCTTTCCAAAAATGAGATGATGCAAAGTGAGGCCGACTTTTGTTTTAGGGTTTCATAATGCCCTAACTTGGCCAAATGGAAGTGATTTTTTCACTTTTATTTAAGCATTTTGTTATGTTTATGTATTAAGTGATAAGTGTTGGGGTACAATTATCTATTTGCTCATATTTTCAAACAAGTCAAACACCCCTTTTATTTTTACACAAGTTTGAAAGTGAACTTCTAATGTGAAAATATTGTTAAAGTGATATTTTATAAATCACTTTAATTTTATTTATGGTGCAAGGATAATGGCGTTGCTTTCATGAATGGGTCAAAAGGGAGTTTGTTATGGAGTTTTATGCTTTTACAAGCATAATTAGAGTTAAAGGAGATTGACAAATTTATGGAGAAAGAATAGGTAAATTTGATGACTTCATCATCAATTCAGCTTCAATTAAGAGTCCAAGTGGATGTAGTATGAGTCAAGGAGGATTTTGAGGCACGTGACTCCATGTTTCTAGTAGTTTCAACTCTATTTTTGGGGGATTTTCAGTTATGAACGACCCTTTGGATTGTTTTTCAAATTCAAAACTCTTTGTGCCTATTTTTGAGGAGTTTTGTTTTAGTCATATGCCTAATTTGGAGGAGAGGTTTCAGTTAGACACTTCATCAAGCCAGTTGGAGCCAAAATTCAAAATTCGAATTCTTGGAGCCTTTTGTTTATTAGTCTTTTTCTCCTCTCATCTTCTCTCCAGTTCTGAGTTTGTTCACTATTATAGTAGCATATTCATACTTTGTAACTCATTTCTTATGAGATTTACAGTCACTTTGTAAAGCATTTTTTCCTTGAAATGCAAGAAACTTCTAATTTTCAATAAAAGAAGCTTGTTTCCTCAAATATTTTTTGGTTCTAGTATTGTTAGTGAATTATATGATAAAAATATTGTGTTTTCCTTTACTTTTATCAAAATTCCTTCAATATTGAATGCACAGAGTGGCATGTTATAGTGCAGGTCTATGATTGTGTTTATTGTTCTAGTGTACTAGAATTGTGAAAGCAACATTGTTTTCCTTTTTATGAACATCAAAAATCTAAAACCTTTCATAAGAATCATTTTTGCAAGCATGTGTAGCTGAGTTGTGAGATAATACAACTTCATTAGTTGAGTGGATTTGTGAGTTTCAACAACATTATCGAGCTTTATCTTTGGTGTATCACCTGTTAGTGATAGGTTTAAAATTATAAGCACATCCTTCTTACCCTTTTCCCTATCAAGTATTAGTATTTTCAAGTTATCTAAATGGGAGCCAACCCATAATCTGGAGGTTTGATTTCACCATAGGATACCCACAACTTGAGAGTAGTCTCATGTTGCATGGGATTGCTAAGCTTTAGGCTTAGCATCGGGTGCAAATCCCTGTGACAACAATAGGCTATTAGCCTTTTACCAAAAATAAACAAAGGAGTTCATCTTTAGCTTTGTAGCACTACCATTGATAGCAACAATTAAGTTCTCTAAAATTTTGAGCAAAATATAAAGAAATAATATACATTTTTCCTTCTCATTTAGTTTAACATCAATAAAACTAAGATAACTCAAAATAAAATTAAAATAAATTAAATTCTCAACAATAGAGTCTCCCTCTTTCATTTTTAATGATTTTTTTTGTGTTTTAAATATAACTTAATAATAATACTCTTCATTTGATATACATACCACCTATCCTCTTCCACAAGCTATGTACAATAATATCTGAAAAATCCAATTGATGGTTCTTTGTGTCTTCTTTTCAATTTTGTGGAATCTTTATCAAGCATTCTTTTATTTTCCATTACTTTGCTGCAACTTTCCACTATATCCTTTCTTTCAAAAGATTCTTCGTCTTCAACTTCCACAACTTATACCTAGATCCCTTGAACTTTTCAATCTTTAAAGGAGAATTACATGTCATAATTTCAACCACTCACAAATTGCAATACTTTCAATAAATACATTCCCTTTTGAACAAAACTAAAACTCTAATCTAAAATATTGATAAATAGGGTAATCTACTACAGTAAAAAATTGTTCACTTAGTATACAAATTTGAGATATTAATTAAAGCATCATATTATTAACCATGAAATAAAAGTGAGGAATTTCAAATCAACAAATACATTAAACAAAACTCATAACATTGGATTTATATGGAGGAACCCTTTAAAAAAACTATGCCATCAAAGAGAAGGAAAGTCTATACTAATCTAATAAATATGTTAAATTGATAAATCCAATCATCTCCCTTCAATATAATAACATTTTACAACATAAAAGTGCTCAAATTATAAAAAACCTATCAAACAACTATCCAAGGCATCCAATTTATAGAGAACCAAAGGTGAAAATTCATAAATAGATTCCCAAAATAAAAACCACCAAAACCTATGGTATGGAAAAAATCCAATGCCTTGATATAAAAAATATTTAATGCTTCCACGAATAAAAGCCACAATCATAAACATCTTTGACTCATGTGAAGAGTGAGCTCATATTCCTAAATATAGAGATAAAATATCGAGAGGCCAATTTATTTGGACCCCACCTAACATAAAAAAGATGATCCAATCTCTCCTCTAGCATAGGATTGGAAAAGTGTAAATAGGGTCAAATCAACTTGTAACCCACTACCATAAGTAACTTCCCTCATGAATTCTACTACAGTATTCCAAGTTACAAGGATAACAATACATACAAGACATCTTTCAAAAACCTACATGTGTGTCCAATTACCCATTCCTAAGATGTTAGATATTTGACATTAATCATAGGATTATAAGGTTAATATCACCTCAATTATAACATTTGTAACTTCATAGATCATGGAAGAGAAGCATTGGATTTGGCATGCATTGACTCAACCATGGAGGTAGTTGGATTGCACATTTAAAAAAAATAAAATTATTCTTTTTATTGTGGACATTACTGAAATGGTACAACAACATGAATTAGGACCCTGACATTCCTTTATTTCGGTTGAACTTCCATTAAGTGTCCTTTGATAGAATATTTGAGCTAATTTTGTCTTTTGGCAAGGCCTTTTGACTTTTGATAATCACAATTCATACTTATAACTTGAAACACATTAAATGGATATTAGGGGTTGGTAGTTTAACAATCTAAAAAAAGCTCCCTAGAGTAGTAGGATTCATTGAATCAAGATAAGTTAACAAGATTGAATTACTCATCCTGCTAAGGACTCAAAAAATATGAAGTTATTCATAGAAAATAATAGATTTTTGAATATAAATTTCATAAATGAAAAATATAACCACGAGATAACCTATTAGAATGATCTTAACACATAATTTGAATTGAATTTACAATTTAAGGATCTTAGTATTTTTAAGTTCATAGTTTTGTTCTTTTGGGTTTCTCACTAGAAATAACACAACAAAAGGATTTGGCTATCAACTAGATGAAAAATATCTAGAAAACACAACACATATATACATTTACATGGAGGCATGAGTGGAAACTATGAGTTTTATAAAAATAAACAAAGACAAGACTATATGTAAGGAAGAAGGGAAGATTATATATACAGTTTTAAATATATCTTATTGACTAGAATTGGTTATACAAGGCCATGATGTAGTGTTGATAATTTGTATGAACTATATTTCTTACAAGTTCCAATGATATATGAACCACTCCAAATGAATAAAAATTACTATGATGTTTGGGATTTTCTCTATCATCATTCCATTTTATAATATGGTTTTTTGACTTCAAATGAGTGTACTATTGCTCACTTATCAAACCATAGTTTTTCAATATCTTCCTAATTTCTCATTCAATTTTAGGCAACTTATTTTGTTCCTATAATTATAATAATTGAACCAACCTAATTTATATTTCATCATTTTGACCAGTCTCTAATTGACAAGCTTGATTGAACTAGGTAGTCTTTCCTCTTTACTACAAACCAAGGCATAAGTGGAGGTCCCCAAAACTTGTTTGATTGTGATCCTATTTTCCCATAGGGATTTATTTAGGTAAAAAATACATTTTCTTTTTAATTCCAATCCAACCCTTTTGATAATTTTTAACAAGTTCTTCTTGGTTAACTATACAAATCTATTTCCTTGTAGGTAATAATTTGATGAAACTTTAAAATAAATTTCATATTTAAAGAAAAAATTAATAATGAATGCTCCAACAAATTCCACTATTATTTATGATTGTTCTAGGTACACCAAACCTCATTATAATCCCTTATAGATAATTAATGGTGATTGTCTTTGTTTATTCCTTCAATGGCACAATTTTGATTTGCTTGGTGAAGTAGTTGGTAGATGTTTGTATGAATTTATGACTATTTTATGGTTATTTGATCATGTCCTATGAAATCTAAACCCTATTGAGCAAATAGATAATCTACAAAGATGGGATTCAAGGGGAGTGATTATTTTTCTTCTTATCAATATACAATTAACAATTTTAGTAGGTCTTGGTCCATCTATGGGCATCCAAAAATATTTGGGGATAATAATATCCGACCTGCATTATTTTATTTGTTTTGGTTTGGGTTGAGTAGTATCCACCTAATAAACCTTGGTGGAATTCTTTGAGGGGAAATGAAACCTTTTCTTCTACACATTTTTGTAACACTCCATCAAAGTTCCTTCTAAATATGATACCATCAATTAGTCTCAATGGTACTTCTTGTAATTTATATGTACTTATTTTAGCCAAGTTTCGATTAACAAGGTATTGTCCTTTTATAAAAAAAAAAATATTGTTCATCCATCTAACCTGTCCCATGCTTTGGGTCATTTATCAAACAAGTTTCTTCTTATTTTTGCATCTCCTTTAAATATTTTAGAATCTGGATATCTTCTATCAAATGTTGATGTAGAGCCTTTCATTTTACTGTTTTTTTAAGCTTTATGTTGATATCATACTCAAGGATCTTTGTTTTCCCATTAGACCTTTTCCCTAATCTCGCCAAGAATATATTCTCTTATGCTTAGGTGGACAACCATGGAAATGATCCTATTTGAAGAGATTACATTCTTGAATTTATTTAGTTCTTTTACTAAGCCATATGCTCATTTTTCCACAAAAATATACTTTACCTTAGTGTATTAAAAGATCTAGCCAAAGAATTCTATAGGATGTTCATTTGCGTTAATTTCTCCTTTCATACTATAACAATACAATTTTTTCCACCATATACATATTGGAGAAAATCCTTAGAAAAATTAAGATTTACTAATACTAGAGCCTTACAAATGGTCTCTTTGATTTGTTTAAATGTCTTTCTTCCCTTCTATGCTTATCTAAATATTAATCTTTCTTGAGTGGGAGGTTAATAGGCAACATTATACCTATATAAATTTCCTTACAAAATTATTATTTCTAAAGAAATATTTTAGGTTATTTTTGTGGTGGGGTAGTGACAACTCAAGGATAGTTTGAACTCTTTCAGAATCAATAGTTACACCTTCTTAAAAACAATATTTCCTAACAACTCCCCTTGGGTAATGTCAAAATTTGCATATCTTACAACTTTGACACAACAAAATCTACCTACTTTAGTGTCCATTCCCATAATATGTTTCTAGGATTCATTTTTTCCCATCCTTAGCCTTCATTCCCCTTTCAAATGTTAATTTTTTTATTTGTGTATGTGTAAGCATTCATTTTCAAAATTTATTTAAAGTATTTTTATGTTTATTTTATATGTGGTAAGCATTTTATCATATTTTTATTTAAATATTCCAAGATATAAATGCACTTGTTGGTATGGAGCCTAATTATCTTCCTAATTTAGAGGTGGTGGAGTTGTTGTAATCAATCTCCAAATGGAATATTGTTGGTAATGGAGCTTGATCTTGTTAAAGGTCTATTTTTGTGGTGTTCTCACAACCGCATTTTGAGCTTATTTCATGCTTTGACTATGGAGAACAGGGGAAGGAAAAGAGAGATAGGAGAGAGCCTATGAAATTGTAGAAAGTCTAAGAAGGGCATACCCAAATCCAAGGAAGGCTGGAGTGCTAGCATTGTGGGAAGAAAGGACACTTGAAGAAAAAATGTTGATCTCAAAAAGGAAAACAAGGAGATGGACAACAAGAAAATAATAAGGAATCAAATGTAGTAGGTGATGTGTCACAATATTCTTTAATCCTTTCATTAGATAATATTATTGATTCTTGGGTGTTAGACTCAAGGGATTCATTCATGCCACACCCCATAGGAAATATTTTCTAGACTATGTTCAAGGTGATTTTGGATAGGTTTATTTGGTGATGATGAACCATGTAGTTGTTGGAAAGAGTAAGATACAGATAAAATTACAAAATGGAAACCAATGGTTGTTGAAAGAGGTGAGACGTATTCTTGATTTAAAAATAAATCTAATTTTATTAGGAGAACTGGGAAGTGAAGGTTGTACAATTACATTTATATACAATTTGTGGAAGGTCACTAAAGGATCATTGATAATAGAAAAAGGAGAAAAGATAGGTACATTGTATTTATGTACTAGTAGTTCTATTTTTCTATTTCCTTAGCTCAATATGAGTAAATACAACATTGTGGCACCATATGCTTGGGAACATGAGTGAGAATAGGATGAGGATTATCCACTCAAGGAGTTTGTTTCTAGGTTTGAAGAAAGTTGATTTGAATTTTGTGAAAACAATGTTTATGGAAAACATAAGAGTGTTAGATTATATTAGAGTTAGGAAGGAAAAGAAGAGTGAAAAGTTAGAGCTTGTTCATTCAGATGTATGGGGGATTGGCTCAAGTATCATATTTTGGTGGCTCTTATTATTATGTTATTTTATTTATGATACAACTCGAAAAAATAGGTTTTTTTCATTCAAACAAAATTTGTTGTCTTTGATACTTTTAAGAAATGGAAAGCTTTGGTTGAGAATGAGAGAGGACATACGTTGTCTCAGATCATATAATGGAGGTGAATATTATAGCAAGGATTTTGTTTATACCATGGGATTAGTAGAGAGAAGACACTTCCAAGAATGCCACAAGAAAATGGTATGTCATAAATGATGAATAGGATAATGATGGAGTGTGCAAGAAGTATGAGATTTCATACAAGATTTCTCTTACAATTTTGGGAAATTTTTATGGATATTGTTGTTTAATTAATAAATAGAGAGCTTTAAATTTCCTTGGATGGTGGTATAACAGAGGAGGCATGGATAGGTAAAATGGTAAACTACTCATTTTTTAATTCATTTTTGGGTTGTGAAGCATTTGTCCATATCGATATAGAAAATAAAACAAACCTTGAGGAAAAATCCAAGAAATGTAATTTTATTGGATATGGAGTTAATTATTTTGGTTATCACTTATGGGATTATGAAAATCACAAAATAATTAGGAGTAGAGATGCGATAGTCAATGATAAGGTTAAATTACAAAGGTAAATTGCAAGGAAAGAAAAAAGAAAAGGAAAACACATAAAATATAGTGCTTGATGATTTAATAACAAAAAAAGAAGTTTCAAAGGTGATAGAAAATCAAAATGTTCAACAACAAGAACTACATTAGGTACCTCAGACTCTTGACTTTTTTTCTAGAATATATACTAGGTTAAGTAGACCCCCTAAACGATACTCTCTTTTATTATATTATGTATTGTTGATTGATTTTGGTGAACCATATAGATATGAAGAAGCATTGTAGGTAGAAACCATAAAAAAGTGGGAGAAAGGGATGAAAGAGGAGATGAAATATTTGATATAAAACTATATTTGGGACTTGGTTTAGTTTCCTATAGGAAAAAGAGCATTAAAAAATAATGGGTTTTACAGGTTGAAGGAAGAAGATGGAGAGGTACAAGGCAGATTTGTTGTAAAGGGTTTTACACAAAAGAAAGGTATAGATTTTGATGAAATATTTTTTCTTCTCAAGTTAAAATGACTTCACCTAGAACTATTTTAAGCCTTGTAGAAGAAGATTACATCTTGAAGAGTTAGATGTAAATACAACCTTCCTCCATAGGGATTTGGAGGAATAAATTTATATGTGGTAGCCATAGAGATATGAGGTCAAAGGGAAGGAGCACTTAAAATGCAGGTTGAAGAAGAGATTGTATGACCTAAAGTAAGCTCCAAGGTTGTGGTATTTGAAATTTGACAAGTTTATGAAAAAACAAGGTTATAGTAGATGTCATTTTGACCACTATGTTTATTTCAAGAGACTAGATAATGATAATTATATTATCTTGTTATTGTATGTAGATGACATGCTTGTTTCAAGGTCTAACATGCAAGACATAAATATTCTCAAAAGAAAATTAGCTAATTCATTTACAATGAAAGATTTCAGTGCTACAAAGAAAATCCTTGATATGAGAATACCTAACAAGAGACATGAAACATCATAAATTAACATTGTCTTAAAGTGATGCAGAAGCATCATACTTACTGCATCATACCCCGTCAGTTTTGGGTTGAAACTTTTGAGGTTTGTTTTTAAATAATCTTCGATTTCTTTACCTGGTAACCAGTGACATGTGGCAGATTTTTGGGTGGAAGCTAGAATTTGAACCTTGTTTTCTATTGGCACAAGATGCTTGGTGGTAGTTACAAAGATTTTGTGGTGAAAGAAGAGAGGAACAGTTAAGATTATGAAGGGGCAGCGAGCTTTCTGCTGGGGGATCGGGCATGTAAAGAAAGAATAAGCTTAATTCAAGACTCAGTGACAGCAGTGAAGGGAGGTCGGTGCGCAGCCAGTGACAGAGAGAGAAGGCATCGGCTGAGTGTGGAACAGTTTTGTTAATGGGAAGTTCGGCCTTACAAATGGAGGGGACGGTTATGCAAAGAAGCCCAAACCAAAAGCAATTTTATGTCAGGGATCGAGGATTGGTGAGGAAAGCATTCTAAGTGCAGTCAGATAGAGATGAAATGGAGTCTCCAGGAAGATTAGATAATGAGCTGCGTGTGACTGATAAGAAGAGGCGTTGTGCAGAAGTAGAAGCATAGCCTGCGTGCTATATGGGAGCTCAGATTGCAAATTGAATCCTTAGAGGTGCTCATGTGGAGTGGTGGAACCAAAATAGTGATTGTATAAAGTATGAATTTGATAAATTAAAGTTGCCTTCAAATTGTCATAACATGTAAATTGAATTACATTTTGTAGAATGAACATTGGAATTAAGTGCAACATTAAAACAGATTTGTTTGAAGAGGAGATTGTCAAGTAAATTGAGTTTGTCTTAAATAGTGAAATTGGAGGTCTTCAAGATTGTATCATTTTGGTACCAGAGCATTGTGAGGCTGTGATTGTGTGACTGTGAGTTATCATAAAGTGAGTACATAGAGAAGGTGTTGAAAATATTTCAAAAACAACATGCCAAATCAGTTAGTACGTATTTTTCTAGCCATTTCAAATTGACTAAGGAGATGTTTTCCAAGATAAGGGAGGAGATAAATAACATGTCTAAGGTTCCCTATGTATTGCCAATTGGAAACTGGATGTATGCAATGGTGTGCACAAAGTCATATATCACAGATATAGTGGGAGTTGTGATGAGGTATATGAACAATATAAGAAAAGAGCATTGGAACACAGTAAAGTGGATTCTCATATATTTGAGAGGTACTAATACCCAGTAATTATGTTTTTGAGGTTCAAACTCTACTCTTCAAGGATATGTTGATTCAAATCTAGTAGGTGATATAGATAATAGGAGCACCACAAGGTACATTTTTACTATAGGTGGTACAATTGTAGGTTAACTTTCAAGATTGAAAAAGGTTGTTGCACTTTCAACAACAAAAGTAGAGTATGTCATCGCTATAGAGGCTAGTAAAGAGATTATTTAGTTACAAATTCTTATGGAAGAATTGGGAAAGAAGAAGGATAATAGTAGGTTGTATAGTGATAGCCAAAGTATCATTCATCTTGCAAAAAACTCAACCATTCATTCTAAGACTAAACATATACAACTTAGGTACCATTTCATATGATCAATTTTGGAAGATGGATAGTTGAAGCTAGAAAATATACACACTAGCCAAAATCCTACAAACATGTTGATAAAGTCAATAACTTAGGAGAAATTGATTTCCTACTCAGTTTCAGTTGGCCTTCAAGTAAGATGGTGCAGATGAGATACTTTCCAATTCCAAAGTTGGAACCTAGTTCAATGGGTGTAGTAGCAATGGAGTTGGTGTAATCAATATCCAAGTGGGAAATTTTTGGTATGGAACTTGATTATCTTCTTGATTTAGAAGTGATGGAGTTGTAATTAGTCTCCAAGTGGGAGATTGTTGGTAATGGATTCTAATCTTATTAAAGGTCTATTTTTTGGTGTTTTTGTGACCACATTTGGATCCCATTTCATTCTATAGGGAGTGAACCAAATTTTAGATACATATTTAAATCATAAAATATTATTTTTCATAGTTAATCTAGACTATTCATCATTAGGTTACAAATCTAATGGTAGAGTTTAAGTTGGCATTTTCCCCTAGAATGCAACCATATTTTATGAGAGCATTGTATTATAGCTATGTATTGTGTGTGGATATTGTGATAGAGAGAAGAGGAATTTGCATTAGATGTGTTGTATGTTGTATCCCTTTGTTATGTTGGAAAAATAAAAAGGAAGGACTAGTTGTTTCTATGTGGACGTAGCCCATATTGGGTGAACCTTGTAAATTTGTGTTTATGTTTTTTGTGTTATTTTTATGTTTATTTTACATTAATTTTATTGTATATTTATCTATGATCCTATTACTAGCAACACTTGCATGTAGATTTGTGTAGTTACACTTTCATCCTCAAGTAGTATAGTGATACAAATGTTGCTCAATGGCTAGAATAGTCATTTTTCAACTTCCATTGATTTTTCTAACCACCATTTTATTTAACCTCTATCATATTTGAACAAGATTATCTAAATCTTACTTGATAGAACAATTTGAATGAGTTTTTCATTTTGAAAAGACAATAGATTCTATTTTGCATGCTTTACTCTTTACACAATTTGTAAGTTTTCATCATACTCTTGATTTTACTACAACACCTTAGTTATGCTATTATCATAGTGATATTATTTTTGAATAATTTTTAGCTTGGTTATTACATAAGGTGTTAAATTTTTTTGGGTTCCTCTTTAGCATTTGTCTACATCACCATTTGTTAGACTTCTTTTGGAAGAAATACTCATTTGAACAACCATAATTTCTCTTCACCCATCTCAAAATCTCTTCTCTTCATGATTTTTATGATAAGGTGATACTATTTTTTTAATTTCTAATTCTCCATGTATATTTCTAGCTACTCATACCATTCTTGATTTTATTTTGACGATGATATAATCTTGAACAATACTTCTCTTTATCAAGTTAAAAGAGTGTTTTGGATCTCCTTGAGGTTTTTTGTGCTCCCTGCTCTCTTGGGAAACTAATACAAAATCTCAGGTACATAAATCTCTTTTGCATTGTTTTAAAGTTATTTTCGACATTTTCAATATATCCCACTTCATCTCCTACTCTTGTCACCATACACATAGGGATAATAGTAGATACAATTGTTATTACCCCTTTAATCATTTACTCAATTGTTCTCAAGCCTAGATACATGCGTGTTAAGAGAATACAATATACTTTTTTTATCTTATATTTTGACTAGTCATGGAGTTTGAAAGACCAGATTTGGGGCTTAAACCATATTGGCAAGATTCCAAGCATTCACTCTTATTTCTTTTGTTTTAGCTACTGGATAATATTTTCAAAATAGAGGTCTTATATCTCTCACCATTACATTTTGATTATATAAATTAGTTTTTTATATATTGTTTCCTTAGTGTTGAAGAATTAGGATTATTTCATTGTATTACAATGCTCTATTAGTATTTCCTATCCTTGGTTTGTGCAAATCATTTGCATTTTATAGAATCTTCATTTTTTATATGGATTTGTTTTTTTGTATAGAGGACCACAATACAACTAGCCACTATTGTAGGTGCACTAGCACTCAAGAAGTGTGTTGCCATTTACATGGTAATTAATTTTTGAGCCATTTTTAATATTTTTATTTATCCCAAATTTTTCTTTCTCAACCCATTTTCCAAATTATATTATATATTTCCTATTTTTCCTTATTTCAAAAGTAAAAACATAGTATTCTCATCTAGGAAATGAACCTAATTTTTATATATGTGAATTGCATTTAGATGGGTTCAAATACTTTGTTCATTTATACGTTTTAAGCTACATATTTATGGTTTACATTTTACCTAAAGATTTTGGTAGTTGAATATTTAAGGAAAAAACTTAAACCTATTTTAACATGTGTGACACCAAAAATGCATTTCTTTGGGTTCAAATAACTCTCAAATTGTTGACACCATTGAAATACTTTCTTTAGGTGATCAAAGTGATCATCCTTAATCTGGATAAAATAGTTAAATCACAGAGTTAAAGTGGGATGATCACATTGATTATGTTGCAAGATGGTGTGTCCCTTGGTCTCCTTGGTGCAGTGTGGCGCTTGGATTCAATACATGGATTAACCACCTCCCGTGGATCTTGTATAAATCTAGCGGTTGTATCAATCATTAACAGGTCGATCTTTTGGTGTAATGACAACCACCAATGTAACGGATTAGGTGTTTGAAAGCCATATTTATTTCCATTTGAAATGTGGCTCTTCTAATAGATAGGTCAAAATACATCTTTTGATAAGAAAAAATTCTCCACTTGGTAGTGAATGTTGTCTTGTGCTGATCTTTTTCTTTCACTAATATCTATTTAAAGCTAGAGAGACCATCTAACATTGAAAATATGTCGAATAATACTACTAATAAAATTTATTCCATTAAGGTTGAGGATAGTGATCTATTTAGATCCCTAAAATATACATAGATTCAATACCTCCATTCTTTTTTTTCTAAAATTAAAAAGATTAAAAACTAACATTGAATGTTTGATAAGATATATTATTTTTTACTTGACCAACTTGGTGAACTCTTATTTCATGATTGGATTCATTTTTAGGATAACTAACATCTACTTCAATCTTGTGTGATTATATTTGGTCTAAAACTCAATTGTATGTTGCATAATATTTTTTATATAACCTTTTAACCCTTCATTGTCTCAAACTGTGACCTACTCATATGTAGCACAAAGGTTAAACAGACTTTCATACTCTATATTAGTACATACTATAGCCAATTTTACTATCTTATTAGGGAGAGTTCAAATTTTTTGTAGTTCTTATTGCTTCTATCTTCTTTTTCCTCTACAAGAATCATTGGGACTATACATGATTTTAAGGGTAGTCATTCCCTTAGGAAACTTGTTTCCTCTTTTAATTGGAAAATATTATCTCCATATACATCTTCAATTTTTGGGAATAATTATCTTTTTGTAGAATCATCAAATTGTTAGATGAAATGAACAATTTGTTCATCATTTTTGGAATGGCATCCAATGTCACTCATTAACTAGTATAGTAGGTCTTATGATAAAATTGACATTGTCTATGTTTGCTAATAATTCTTCCACATTGGTTGTTTCTATGAATGATTATAGACCTATCAGCTTGTGTAACACCACATATAAGATTTGCTCTAAAATTATGGTCAATAGGTTGAAAGTTGTTTTGAATAAAATGATTGTTGTGAATCAGAAGGGATTTACACAAGGAAAATATTGGATGCTACCATTTATACTCATGAGGTGTTACACTCTATGGACAACAACAAAAAATAGGGTATGGTTCTAAAGTTGGACATCTCAAAAGCTTATGATTGGGTTTCTTGGAATTTTCTATTTGTTGTTCTCAAAAAAATTGGCTTCAAGGGTAAATTCCTCAAGTTAATAAGGTCTTGTGTCACTACTTCGAGGTACTCTATCGTAGTTAACAGGGTTCCTAATGTTTTTTTCTCTCTCAGTCGTGTACTAAGATATGTAGAACCATTATCACCCTACTTGTTTGTTATTGTTGCTAAAGCTCTTGGCCACATTATAAAGAAACAAATTGCTAACAACCTTAAAAGGTTTTTGTACTGCTTCCTCTTTACCTCCTGCCTCACATCAACAGTTTGTAGATGACACTATTCTTATGGGGGAGGTTTCTTTTGTTGAAGCAAGACAATGAAAAATTACTCTTGATCAATATGCTAAGTTATCTGGCCAATTTATTAACCACCAAAAAAGAAAAATCTACTTCTTTAATACCAATCATATTGTTAAAGATAAAGTTATTAATATCTTAGGGTGTCAGGAAGCAAACTTGCCTGCTACTTACTTAGGTCTACCACTAATCTCTAAAAAGCTCAACAACAACTACTGGAATGGTATTGTGGAGAGGATATAGAAGAAATTGGATGGATGGAAAGGAAAACTATTGAGCTTTGCTGGGAAGATTCAACTTTTAAAAGCTTCCCTACAAAATATTCCTGTTTATTACCTCTCTTTATTCAATATCCCTGCTTATGTTGCAGAGAAAATTGAAATGATTCAAAGGAGATTCCTATGGTTAGGTGTGGAAGAAAGGAAAAGAATGGCACTCATTAAGTGGGAAGTTGTTTTTAAACCAAAGAGAGAAGGAGGCTTGGGAATTAGAAGAATAAAAATGTTCAACAAAGCTCTGGTGGAAAAAATGGGTTGGTTTCTTTTGGAAGGTGTAAAAGACTAGGTACAGATCCTAAGGGCTATGTATTTAAATAATAAGGTGGCGTGTTGTTTTCTCAGGGAAAAAGAGCTACCTTATGGCTCTATCTTTTGGAACAATATGCGAAAAATTAGAGGAACCCTGACTAAAGGAGCAAAAGTAAGGATTGGTAATGGGCTTAAAAATGACTTTTGGGAAGATGCTTGGTCCACATGTGCTCCATTATTTGCTAGAGATGGCCTCCAACAAATCAAAATAAGACTAAAAAGAAGCATTGGTAAGTTGGTCTCTAACTATTTAGATTGGGATGGTTTGAGACCAAAAAGGATTGACTTCCAAACTTTTTTGAATAATGATGTTCTGAGGGGTGGTAGACAGCCGAATTGGGATGCTACTTTTGACTTGTTGCTCAGTTCAATTGGGAATCCTAACCTCTTTTCAAGAAACAAAGTGGATGAATGGATTTGGACAAAAAATGCTAACAGGTGGTTCTCTATTAAGTCGGCCTATGAGGCCATGGATTTACAACCTCTCACAATGGGAGTCTTTAATTGGAATAAGGTGTGGAAAAAGAACCTAACCCCTAAAATTAACTGTTTCTGGTGGGTTGTGATACATGGTAAGATTTTGACAATTGATAACCTTAAGAAAAGAGGTTGGTACTTAGTTAATAAATGTTACCTCTGCAATAGAGAAGAAGAAACTATTATGCATCTATTCTTTCAGTGCTCTTATGCTCAAGAAGTCTGGGCTTTCTTCCTAGAGATGCTTAAGGTTGAATAGGTTTTCCCTGCCTTAGTTAAAATGTTTGTTGAAGGGTGGTGCTTGAGCCCTTACTCTCATAATATTATTTTTTATTTATGGGGACAAGTCCCCTCATTTCTTACCTAGGGTTTGTGGAAATAAAGAAACAATAGGGTCTTTAGGGATGTTTCTAAAGTCGTAAGGAGCTATGCATGATGATAAGGAGACAGTTTCAAGAAAATATTGAAAGTTGTAAGTACCCCTAGTCTAAGCAAGGGCCTACCTATCAGGAGTTAAGAATAAAGCAGCAATGGGAGATTTCCCATGACCTCAACAATGTGAATTGGGCTAAACAAATCTTTAGAAAAAGCATTATTTGGATTCCCCTGATCTAGGATGGGTGAAATGTAATTTTGATAGATGCTCAAAAGGAAATCCTAGGCTAGCAAGAGTAGGAGGAGTGGTTAGGGATGAAAGAGGAATCTATCTTGCAGGATACAACAAAGGTCTGAGAACAACAACGAATAACTTTACTGAAGCCTACGCTTTTTGGGATGGAATTGGTTATCTCAAAGACAATGGGTACATGAAGGTTATTATTGAGGGAAATTCTATGATTATTATTGACTATCTTAACAATATAACTGAAGCATCTTGGGAAATTAAAGATCTTCTGGATGATTGTAAAAGCATGCTATAGTCTTTCCAACATTACAAAATCCACCATACTTTTAGGGAGGGTAATATGGTCGTAGATGCAATGGCTGACTTTGGCCTAAGACAAGAAGTTTTAAAATATTGGGATTTCTCTAATCTATCAAATCAATTAAAAGAAATATTTGCTAGGGATAGATTGGGAGTGATTGATAGATTGGGAGTTCAAATTAATTATGGACAGAGTAGTAATAATTAAAATGATTGACAAAGTTAGGAGTCCTATTGTCATGAGGAATCCTTGGTGGCATCTTAGCAAGTTGACAAGATGGATTGGGTGGCACGAGGGAAAAGGTACACCAAATCCCAAAGACATGAGAGGATTGAAATGGAAAGGATAGTGTATCTTGATTGCCTCGTACTTCGAAATGGAAATTTTAAATGAAGAAATAATGAAAGGAATATGCACTGTAAAAAATATAGATTATGATCTTGGAAATGACTTATTGACATGTGCTAAGGCGGATGGAAATACAAGTAATAAATTAAGTATAATCAAGACTAAGAAGGGTGGAAAAGTTGTCAGACTTAATTATGATGGGGCTCGAAAAGGTGATAATTGACTTTACTTCATTTTCAAATAACCTACCAAATGTTTTGAGTTGTTATTTTTTTAAATGAAAAATCACAAGGTTTACATCCAAACCGAGTTTTTTGAGCTGCTGGTTACCATTGTTCAAAATGAGGACGGGCAAAGAAACAATTTTCTTCTCCTTCCGAAAAATTATCACTGCAAAGAGAATGCCATGGGAGGTCCAAGGAAGAGAATGGAGCCATGTAAGTATGATTCTCTGGGAAAAAACTTGGAGCTATGGGGGATTTTTGAAAGAGCTATAATTACCTCGTACTTCGCTGCCATTGATGGGTATAATGAATAGCCGAGTTATAAGTCTTACAATTCCTAGAAGGAAGGAGAGGTGCATATGGGTGATGTCCATTTTAAAGTGGATGCGAAGCTTATAGCTAAGGCGACGAGACTGGCCTATGAAGGAAAAAAGGTGGCAAAAGTAAGTAACGATAAATACCAAGATTACATTGAGAAATGTTTTGAGGATAAAGAGAAGGATGAGAGATTCCAGAATGGTTATTCTAGGGTTTTACTTCCTCCCCCGTACCACAATGTGTGTTATTTTGTGATGAAATATTTCATGCTTGAAGGTCGCTTCTATTCGGTTCATGGCTACCAGTTCCCAATTCTTAACCATATCTGACACCTTGAAAAGATTAACTTTCCTTTCTTTCTCTTCTCTTCTCTTCTCTGAGTCATAGTTTAACCAATGGTGCAAATCCACCTTTACACCAGGGCATAATTCATGCTATCTGTAATTATGTGTTGGCCACGTCCCTGCAGAGTAATCCTTCCCTCAAGTTGATTGAAAACCCTACCCGTAAGAGCTATATGAAAATTGAACTCATTTAGAGCCGCCCTCATATGCTGTCTAAAAAACTTGCCAAGTCTTCTCCTAACCCTGAGAACCCTTTGTGGTCGGACCTTCTTAAATCCACTCTTGAAAAATGGAGTGTTGTTTCTATTGTCCCTAAGGCGAATAAAAAAAGGAAAATGTTATCCGGGAATTGGGAGCTAACCCAAAGAATATCACTATCCTGGATGACAATGACAACCCAGATTGTTCTACTCCAGTGGGACGAAGGTCTACCAGGCTTCCTTTGGCGATTTCAAAGGGGTTGAGTAGTAGTAAAAAGTCAAAAATCTCAAGAGAAAAATGTGTTTCTAGATCTTAGGGTAGTAAGGGGAAGAAGGCAGTTAAGGAAGATTTTAAGTCCTCTTCAGAGGAAATCCTGGACAACCTTGGCGGTGAGTCTATTGAGGAGGAGGATTCCAACAATGATGAATTAGAGGGTGATTTGCAGCAAGAAGTGAGTCAAGAGGCTGAAGAAGTTAATGATAGGGATGAGGATCATGAAAATACAACCAAGGACCCAGAGGTGATGGGAATAAAAAACCCTAGTGAAGAGAATTTCGTGGGTTTTGACATTGAAAAAATGAGAAGGGTGGAAGAGAGGTTGGAATTGATGGAAAAAATGTTGTAAGTGGATGAAAAGGATAACATATTTCAGGCCCTGGAAAAGGCTATGAAGAGTTTGTGCATTGTGGTGATGCTGTTATGAAAAAGGCAGTTATGGCTACGGTTTCGGGTCAAGGAAAAATCAAGAAGTAGCAGAGGAAAAAGGCAATGGAGGGCGAAGAGGATCTATCAGAAAAGATGTAGCCTAAGGAGAAGGTTGAAGACACTATCAAAGACCTACTGAAAGCTTGGAGTTTGATCGAGAATGCTTAGTCCTTGGTCTTTGTTTTGCTTTTTTTGTTGTTTCCTGTTATGGTTTTAAGTGCTACTCTTGATGGTTTTAAGACTGTTACTGGTCGGTGGTGCCTGGACTATCATATGCTTAGATATATTTTTGTTAATAGTTTTAGTTTTTATATGGACACTACTTTAAGGTTATTTGATTATAACTTGTTCTTCTGGTGGGATTTCAAGAAAAACTGGTTGTATTTTTTTGCTATGACTGATAGGGCTAAAATGTTTGATCGAGAGTGTATTGGTTAAGTTTTTTATTGTAGGGTTGGGGAAGTGTCTTTTAGGTCTACTTCTCCTTGATGTTGTTTTGAATGGTTGTTGTTCTTTACAATGTTGTACTAATTTGTAAGGGTCAGGGCCCTTTCCCTGCTTAATCAATAAAAAACAATTCTTCCACTAAATTGAATTGAGACCAATCAAAGCCATCATATTTACTTCTACATTCTACTTCTAAGGAATAGCCCAAAAATTCAAAGAATCAAATAAATCCAACAAATCCCAAACATGATGTTCATATGCTCTCATCAAAGAATTAGTTTCCACACACTTGTGACTTAACTTTATTTATGACCAATTTTGAATCATTATAAAATTGTATCAATTTCATATTGTAAGTCATGGACTAATGCTTCATATTAAGCTATGTTTTTAGTATAATTGAATGTAACCAATATGATCTTTGG
>VDFB02131992.1:0-28883 GCA_007258455.2 Sequoia sempervirens | reverse complement strand
GGGGAAAGGACTTCATATTCGTATGCATTCAACAAAAATTTCTTACAAAACTCAACAAGATCTGAAAATAGAACATGAAGTATGATCACTATATATTTTTGCAATGAAAACATGATGTAATGATTGTCCTACAAATTTGAAATACAATAATGATAGAGAAAACATGCAAAAGAATAATGCAATTTTCAGATTTCAAATAAGGTAATTTATTGATTACACTATGCAATAATATGAAAGTGAAATGTTGTAAATGCAAATTTTGAATTAAGAAATGCATGAAATGAACCTAATTAAGCTAGATTTGATGAAATGCATGTAACAAATACTCAGCCGATTGAAACATATAACTAATGGTAGCAAACAAAAGTGTAGAAACAAGGCTTTGAATGTTGTAAAAGATAGTTTCAAGGGTGATCTAGGACTAATTCACCCAGAGGGGCGTATAAGTCCTAGTCAGGGTTTCTCAAGGGTTCAAATGTTGACAGATGCACAACACAGAAATCCCATAAAGTAGAAAAAACAACCTGTACTGGGAATAAATCGCCCAAAGGGGCATATGAGTCCCAGTGTAGGGTTTTTTGCACCAATTTTAGCAAATCCTGAGTTGTTTCTAGGTTTTTTGGTTAGGATGATGTCTAGGCTAAGTGAAAATATAGATTTCAAATGAATTTTAATGATCTAAGATGCAAAAATGCAACCTATATGCACTTTCACTAATGCAAGATTTAGAAACCCTAGATGCCAATTAACTAATGCAAATCTAATGCCATGTTAATGCAAGCTAGCTATAAGATTATAATGCACTCCAAATCATGAATAAGGTGTTCTAAATGCAGGTTCACCAAATTTTTTTGTTGAAAATTGTCGTCCTATGGTTTAGTACATAGAACAACAAGTTTTCTCCAAATAACATTCAAGGAAACCCTAGAGATTTCAATCCATGGATGGAAAGGGGAAAGAGATTTGCAATAGGGTTGTCCTAGGGTTTGATTTAAAATGAATAAAAAGGGGTTCACCACCAAGCTAGGGCTTGGAAAGACAAGATATGAATGAATCATGCAAAGTACCATGCAAAACCTAACTAGATGACCTAGGATATGAAACTGAAATACAAAATATATCAAAATGGAAATGAAAAAAGGTGCACTTGGAAGAGTGATGAGATCAAAACAAGCTTTAAAACCATAAAAACTTTCTATTTGATGCCCATTGGGACTCATACGCTAGTCTGGGTGATCTAGTCCCAGACTAGGGTTTCTATGCCCAAACAAGAATCTGTCAGTGTATGACTTGAATCCACTAAAATTTGGAAAAAGCCTTGTACTGGGACTCATATGCCACAAGTGGTGTATTAGTCCCACTCAACCATTTTAGAGGGTTAAGGCTTGATTCTACTCTCCTATCTCTGCTCTTCCTTTTACACTTCA
Organism: Sequoia sempervirens; assembly: GCA_007258455.2. NCBI lineage: Eukaryota > Viridiplantae > Streptophyta > Pinopsida > Cupressales > Cupressaceae > Sequoia > Sequoia sempervirens. Next base: position 27,456 of record VDFB02131992.1, on the reverse strand, counting down.
TTTTCAGATCTGTAACCCTGATTTGCAACCTATAGGTGACTTTTCATGAAGATGACAACCTTGTGACAACTTGATGACTTTATTCAACCTTGCAACATAATCCTCAAAGGATTTTAAAGCTCCAAGACACCTAGATCTGCAATCACACACCAAAGAGAAAAGAAACTTGTTGATTTTTAGGGAATAGGGGTTTTCCTTTGTCAAACCCCATTTAGGTAATTAATCCTTGTGATGAAACAATGAAATATGAACATGAAACATGAAATATGAAACATGCACAATGATACCTTGAAAGATGTCTTGAGATGTAAACCAACAATCTAACATGAAGTGGCCATGTAGAATATAGATCTTGATCTTGAACTTTGATATGAAACAATGCTTGCAAGTGGATCTAGGATGCTACATCACAACACTAGCTCAACACCATGCTTGATGCTTGATGATCTTGACACGATGATGAATCTTGAATTGTTGCAAGAAATGATGAAGAACTATTCCCCTGAATGCCTTAGAAATGCTCTTGTAAACCCTCTTGACACTATTGTGAAGTCTTGTAATTATAAACTTGCTATTAGGGATGCTCTCTTGAAAGTCTTAGGTGAAAATGAGTGAAATAACCTTGTATTTATACTTGTTTATACCAAATTTCTCAAAATTACAACACCACAAGATGACATCAAATTTAGGAAGATGAAATCATGCCAAAAATTGAATTTCAATTTGGTCATGACTAGAGTGGGACTCATAGCCCAAGGTGGCATATGAGTCCCAGTGGCTCAAAATTGGGGCACACACTCCAATACAGGTCTTGATTAATGTGAAATTCAAAATCAGGTCCCAAGACCTAGGTGGGACTCATACGCCCAAGGTGGTGTATGAGTCCTAGACCACTAAATCTGGGACATATGATCCAAAACACTGAATTATGATTGGTCATTTGATAAATGTCGGGATTATCTCCAAAAAAATGCAATTAATAAGGCTTGTGGATGCAAAATAAGGCCAATTAAGGCATAGATAAGCCCAATTAATTAATAAAACCATAGATTAGTGTGAAAGTGTGGTACAAAACTCTACAACACCTTAAATAAGGCATCATTAAGTTTATTTAGTTTACAACGGCCCAAAACTTAATGTGAAGGTGTAAATAAATACACTTTACAACATTAAATTAAGGAAAAATTAGGTCAATTTAGCTTAAAGGGGCCCTAAATCTCATGGGAATGTGTAAAAGACATTGAAACACTAGATTGAGGTGACATTAAGTCCATTTTAATGTTAAACCATTCCCAAATCAAGTAAGGAAAAGGGCTACTTTTTTTGTTGCCACAATGGTTTTGGGTAGATCACTCCCTGTCTTTCAAATTGTGGTTTCCCTCTTAAAACCCACAAATTGAATCTCTCACTTGGTAGTGATTTTTTGGGTAATATTGCCTTACCTCCCTCTCCAATATTGATAGAATTCTTTCTTTGAGGATATTGGAAAATGGCAATGCTATTGGGAATTTTTTAAAGGTGGATGGTACCTCGACAAATATTGGTCACTCAACCTATGCTCATATTTTAGTTGGAATAGATATCTCCAAGCCTCTTCATTGTAGATTCCATTTTGATGGTGGAAGATAGGAAGTGGGTTCGATCACTTGAATATGAGAACCTTCCATTTCATTACAAATGGTGCTTTTCCATTGATCACTTGGCTTCTGAGTGTCTTCATCCTCATTGTATGAGTGTGAAGTCTTATGCTTGATGGCATGAAGCCCTTTCCAACCGTTTGACCATGGAAACTATAAGGCCTTTCTAATGTTAAATCAACTTGGTGTTTATGAGTGGACACACAATTTAGAGGATAGGTTCTTGACCGAACAGTTCACCAAACCCTCACAAAGGATTCATTTAATTATCAACCAGGGCTTCGTAAGATTTTGATCATATTGGAACTGTATGTGCATTCATTGACTCTACACAATGTATATTAGTGAGTATGGGTAGTTTACACTTGTACAAAAAATAATAAAGGTTGGAGAAAGGAAATAAAGCGTTAACTTGCAAAACAAGGGAAATAGCTTAATTTGTTACTTATGCTATGGGTACCTTCGGATTAATATTGTAACTACTAACTACTGAATCTAAAATTTGCAATCAAATAATACTACTGAATCTGACTCCTAACTACTTAACTCCTCTAGAGACTGACTCAATGTGTTGCTATAGAATGCAATTCATGTTACAAAATATCATTTATGGAATTCACATACATACAAGTGAGAATTCAAATAAATAGATATAGCAATGAACATATAATCTAGCACATAAAGTAAAAATGGTTTGGTAGTACCTCGAGTGACCCTTGCTCGAGTTGTTGTGCCCATAGGGAATATCAAATACACACTATTGATCAACATTTCATGACAGTAAACTAAAACTTCTTTATTTCATAAAAACTAAACTTCTCATAGTATGAAAAGAATCTTCAAAATATTTCCCATTCAGAAGTACATATCCATTACAACTTAATAACAAAAAACCTAACAAAAATGAATTATTGTCTGATAAAACAAAAACTAGAACTTAGCAACTATCAACTAGATTTTCTCCTCAACCAGCAATCCCAATATCTAGGCACGAGAGGAGTTTTATTCACAAAAGGAATAAAAATAAAAATAAAAATGCATACATCCACTCTCCCTCAAGAATAGGGAGAGGACTAGTCTTTGCAACTGAAAACCATAATTAAAAAAGACAGAAGAAGAGAAGTAAAACTAGAACTTTTCCCTAACGATTTGAAAAAAACGTGCTCCATGGAAATTTCCATGCCATGGATTTCCTTATCAGAGTAGAATCCTTCTTCCTCCTATCATCTTATTCAATTATTTGGTGACTCATTGTTGACCATTTCAATGGTCGCCTTCATTACTTTTTGGAACTCTCACATTTTTCAACATTCTAGACTCTCCCCTTCAATTGCTTGTAATACTTTTGTTGTAGGAGGCAATCTAGTTGCTGCAGGTCACAATTATTCTAGCTACAAGAGGTTAGCTTCATATAAATTATACACATCATTAACAACCATGAATTAAGCATGTAGAATCATACTAAATTTTATGAACATTCACACATCCATACATACAAACACCATCATATCATAGTTATATTTCCACATACTAAAGTTTGGTTTAAGATGCATGAAATATATAAAAGATGTGTAAGGTTCAAGATTGTCTATGAACTTATGATGCAGAGTAGGGGTAGTTACTCACAAAAAATTATAGTCCTAATTCACTTGTTGAAAGTTTTCATGGGGCAGCAATGCATAGGGAAACTCACTCCACATTATACCCTTTGGCAATTTGACTTGTTGAAAATCCAATGAGGTGTAACCAACATGGGATGGGAAAAATATGACTTGTAACAGGTTGCTACAATACCATTTGGAGGGTTCCAACATCCCTCAACCATGAAATATTCTTAAACTCAAATATAAAGGGTTTCCCAACAAAGGTATTCATGCATACACTTTACCAAACATGGTGCAAACACACAACAGTGATGAAGCTAGCCTTTCAAAGATCATTTTTCCTTCATATCCCTACACCAACCTAGCCCAATCTTCAACAACCCAATCCTATGAAACAGTGCAAGGATTTGACTCAAACAAGCTCCATGTAGGTTTCTAGGTTGTCACCATATACCAGGGCAACAAACTGTCATGAAGTTCTCTCTCACATGTGTAAATGAAGACTCCAAATCTTGCAAGGATATTAAAAATTCCTGGACATAATTTTCCACAAGGTTTCAACATTTCATCATGGTGGAAATTTGAGATACTACATTTTAACTATTGACTGGAACCCTAGGTAGGGTTTGAGAGCGTTTTCACAAAAATAATGATTTCTCACGCCAATCTTAATGGATTTTGATAAAATAAAAAGAATTTTAAAGGTAAGAGAGCCTTGCAACTTTTCCAATCAGTTTCCATACTATACAAGAAGATACAAATATGAACCACATAACAACACAAGAAATTTATGCAAGAAACACAGTTTTGAAGTGCAAGAATGAAAGGAATAGTCATCAATAAACTTCACAAATCAAAGAACTAATCTAATCGCTTTGGTGAGATTTAAGATAAAACTAATATAGAATTTTCATCCAATTTTCATCAAGATCCAATGGTGGAAAAGTAAGTTATGAAGTTTTCTTCAAAATTGGTAACCCTAGGTTTGATCCAGGGTTGTTTGGACAAAAATCGCTCTAACTCATTCAAATCTTAATGAAATTCACTCAAACCAAAAGAAGATTAAAATAGATTCATGTATTAAACTTTTACCATTGGTTTTAGGGCCATACTATACCATACATTTCCGTACCATCAAAACTTAGACTGAAAAATAGTAAAAACTAGAAAATGTAGTCCCATTTCATGACAAATTTCACTTTTCTTTCATTCCCTTCTTCACCAACCTTGATTTTTCACGCATACATTCCTTTTAAATAAAATTTCCAACTTTCACAAGTTCCCAACTATTTGGTAACAGTTTCTTGATTTTCTTGCAACTTTTACTTGCTTTTTGACACCTTTCCAAAGTTGCATGACAACTTTTAGCAACATTTGGCAACTTTTACACTTTTTAATCAAAAACCCAATTAACACTCCAAAATGAATCCATATGATTCCAAATCATCATAAATGACCTTATTGGACACCAAAACACACAAACAACCTAGAAATCAAAAATAACAAAAAGTAAGCTAAATGAGGCTCCTGATGCCCTTGCACCAACTTAGCAGATTAAAATGTTAGAAGACATAAACTAAATGGAAGAAAATTAACTATTATCTAGACTCGTCAAACACCCCTATTTATTCTCCACCATTAGTGATTGAGCATCCCAATTACCTCTTGATAGATATTGCTATTGCTCCTTTGGAGTCTTCCCCTCAAGTTGATGCAACTATTTCTATTGATAAGACTTATTTTGTTCTAGTGACCTAGTTGAGGGACTTTAGGAGGTCTCATAATGCTACATAGTTTATGGATCTTTCCACTCCATTAGATATTCCTTTATCCTCTTCGCAAGCGGTTTCCTTGAATGTAGTGGTGAGAGAGGACGATGTCTCTTCTCCCCATTTAGTTGATCTGGATGAAAATATTTTTTGGACAATCATCTAAATAAACAAGAGAGGTATTCTTAATTTTTTTTCAAACTCCCATCCTACGGTTAAGGGGGTGAGGATTGATAGGAAAAAGTTAGGAATTATTTAACTATTTTTTTTTTTTAGTTGTTGTTCTATGGTTTGTGGACTTGAGGTCCCTTGGTTTTGGTTCATTGTAGCTTCACTATAATTTAGCTATGTAAAGGGTTTTGGGGCCCCTTCAAAACATTTTTTTCCCTCAATCAAAAACATTATCAATATTATTATTATATAATAAGATATAGTTAGTTTTTGATATATGTGAAAAAATGGAATTGAAAGCGCCCAAACCTTTATACAAAAGAACAACTAATTGACAGACGAAACATGTACCATGAGACATGGGACAAACTAAATAAATCAACTAGACAAGTAAAAAGAAGATACATATCTAATCTAGTTACAACACACAAATTTGACAAAAAAAATGGACCCCTAGGGATCCACTTAAATAATGCTAAAACTAAATCTATTCAGACTCACACCCATAACTTGAGGATGCAAATGGAATATAGATTTGGAAGGCCTTTATTTCACCTTTGTATAATAGTCCAAGATATATTATCATCCAAATCAATAGAAAAAGTAGAAGTGGGGAGGGGAATCCTCCATTGAAGGCTCATTAGTGTGCACAAAAGGAATAATCGAATGGCAAGGTGTAGAAGCCAAGTGATAAATTGCCTCTCCATGAGTAGAATGATGTTGAACTAAAGTTGAATGCACTATAATTTGAATGATTAGGAAAGTGTGTGGTTGGGACTCTCCAATGCAAGTCGATTAATTAGTAGGGCCAACAAATGTTAAAGATACACCAAGTGTTTGAGACAAAGTGTCAAGAAGGTCTGTCATCTTAAGAGAAGCCATCATCCATGGAGTTTGAGGCATGAATAGTTAGATGATCATCATTGGAATTTTCCCACCATGTCACCATGCCCTTGTGATAGGAGAGTGGACAATCCACTTCTAGGTGTCATGTGGTAAAGCATAATTTTCATCTAAAGGGGAGACCATCATATTCAATCGATTGAGTCAAAGGCCTATCCCTCACCATCATAATGACATCCCCATGAAGAGACTTGGAGATATCAATGCCAACTAAAAAGTGAGAAAAGGTAGAATGCCCCATGAAATAAGTGGTAGAAATTTACCTTAAAGAACCATCCAATAGAGTTTTTGATAGCCTCGTAGCAAGAATCTTCCCAAAATTGGAGAGGAATATTTGGAAGATCAACCCACATAGGTATGATATTTAGAGGTTCCATAAGGGGGTTGAAAGAAGTTGTCTAGGGCTTGACTGAGAGAGAGTGCTCACCCCACTACCACACACCACCATCTAACATTAAATCTCCATTCTTTGAGGATTTGAACAATGTAATTAAGAAATTCATATTATAGAGGAAGAGATCAATTTTTCTCTTAACAACTACCCTCCACAAGGTGAAAACCCAATTGTGAAAGTCTAGAAGTGAAAGCCAAATATTACTAAATCTACAAATCAAACCCCTTCATTATAAAAATATTAATTTTCTAGTAGATATTAGCCACAAATCACCATCGAGGAAGATTTGGCATAGGGGAGGGGTCATTAATTCACTTGAGGAGGGTAAGAAACACCACCAACTCTTACAACCTTAGCAAGAGACCTCTGGTGACTAGCATCCATATTTGCATCCCTAATGGGCATGCCATCGACATCCTACAGAGGAGGGGTGAAACAAACACTTAGATAAACCCTATCCCCAAGAGAAGTTTGGGGTGAAAAAGCCTTGCAAGAACCTATGGGAAGGTCCATCTAGCCATCGATTTGATCCCATAAACCATATTTAGAAACATGATGCATAAGAATAAGCAATGACGAAGGAGCTGTGTGAGGTAGAACAATGCCACTCACCAAACACCAATCCACCCCCTGAAACACGAATGACTAAATTTATAGGACCTAGAAGTTCCTTTACAATCTCGGTACACGCCAAAAACGAGGAAGCTATGATAAGAAAAGGTGGGAGTAGTGATTTTGAACTTGCAAGTGAAATGGGTAGGAGAGTAGACATAGTAACAAGTGGGAGTATTATAGTCTATAATAAGATATGGTTAGTTAATTTGTAATAAAATGTTACAATAGATTTTAGGAATTAAAAATATTAATATTATTATATTATAGTGATTGAAAATATCATTACACCTACAATGACAACGATGGATGAAATATAATGATGTGAGTCTCTTAATAATAACCATTAAATAAATGCAAATAAAATAAAATAACTCGAGTAAATAAAAATAATAAATTTTAAATAGATCTAAAGTAAAACAAAATAATTTTTTAAGTAAATAAAATAATTTTAAAATCACTCTTAAGTATATTAAATAAAATAAATATAATTTAAGATAAAATTAACATATCAATCTTTCAAAAAATTTATAGGTGTATTTTCTAATCAATTTATTATATATTAATATAATATGCACCTATTTTTTAACAGATAGCTATGCTAGTTATAAAATAACACTAAACAATAATTATTTACCAACAAAAATAATAAATAAATAATTATTGTTACAATTTAATATTTGGATGTAAATAATATGTAAAAAAAAGTTGTACACATTAATTCTTAATTTTTTTAAATTTTAGTAGTAGTTTTTTTCATAAGAGAAGTAGGTTTTTCCACAATAGATTATGAATATGATATTGAAAGGTGCATAACATTATGCAAAGGAAATTAAATATTAGAAATCAAAAGTTAATTAGATATATTAGTAATTTTTTCCAATGTAAATACGTATTACAAATTATAAAGAAGAAATTAATTGGTAATGATATTTTATTTATTGTATCAATTAGTTATGATATAAAATTTGAAAATTAAAAGATATTATACATACAAATATTATTTAAGCCTAGATATTCTATTGGTATGATATGGATCATGGATACTATAATAGTTATTTTTTCTTTTCTGAAAAATAATTAAAAGAATAATTTTAATTAAAATTGTGCATGTCTATAATAGTCAAGATAAATATAAACTCTAGTCATAAAAAATTATAAAACTCAATTGATTGCTAGATTAAACAATAATAATAATTAGATAAATAATTTTGATTAGAATAGTATGTATCCCCCAAAACAACTCTTCTCAGCAACATAAAGAAAGGTGGACAAATTAAATTTTCAGCAAATGCTATAGGATTAATTTGAATATTTTCCTAATAAATAGGATTAATTTTATTATGGGAGAAGGATAATTTGGAATCTTTCCTTGAATAATTGCTGTTTAGAAATTGAAAATAAGCTGTGAATAAAAAAGGGGGGATGGAAATAAGCAACGCTCCACAAATTTCTTTCCCTCTTTTTTTTAATATTTGCTTTCAATTATTTTTTCCCAAAATCAATATTAATACTATTAATACAAATTTAAATTACTGCTTAACAATAAGCACAAAAGCTAAATATTCATGGAGCCACTAGCTCCAAAAATAATTCCTATGTAAGTTGAGGAGTGATTACTAGCCAAAATAAGCTAAGCAATCAAATGAGAACTGCCCTAAGAGGTGTATTTGGGATGGAGCTAGAAATTTCCCCACAAGCTTAAATTTTGTTTTTGCTAAATTTCTACCAATTAATTTTTTATTGTCATATATTTATATACTCTGTTGAATTGAATATGTAAAATAATCAAATTCATGAAACTGACATACCACAAATTCACTGTGGGAAAATTCACCGTCATAACAATTCATCGCGTGAAAATTTAATCACATCAATTTTTGGCAGTTAGTTTTCCATGGCAGTGAATTGTTGGTGGCGGTGAATTTTCTCACAGTGAATTATTGATGGTGAATTTTCCATCAATGAATTGCTGGTGGTGAATTCTCCTAGAGTCCATGAAACCACCAGCTTCTCTGAATTTTGAAGCTTAAAATTTTAAGTTTAAACTGCACTACAAAATTCATGAGACCACCAACTTTAAAACACTCTTAAAAAATTTGAAAACACCCACTGAATTCTTTTTAAAACTCAGAATGCAACAGACAAACTGATGCACCAAATTGATCACTCTTGTGAGGTAAATCACTTGAAACTTAATTGTCCAAGCCATCTACTTGTTTCGTGAAAGGCCTAGTTGCATCCTCTTGGAGTTGGATTTAACCTCCAGTAGTATTCACAAACTATACCCTAACAAGGAATTCTTAAAACATGATCAAATGGTGTATCATAATTCTCATTGCATGGTTGTGCATCAATCTGATTATGCTTTGTTAGAGCATTCCCTTATTGAATTGAGTTGATATCTTATGTAGCAAATACACCACGGTTAATGGTTGTGGGGTTTAAGGAAATTATTGTTGATATGCAAGAAAGAACTGATCTTGGATTCTTTAGAACAAAATGTTGGTAACTATAGAAATACAGTTTCAAAAAAATAAAGTTACAACATAAGATTGAGCAAAATTCAGAAAGTCTATTATCTTTTTTAATACTCCTCAGGCTATCCAGCGGCGAATTGCAGCTATTTTTTAGTTTCAAATAGGGTCTCTTCCCTTTGTCTATTTGGGTATTCCTCTTGCTGTTGGTCATCAGCCTAAGTTCTCCTAGCAGATGTTGCTTGATAAGCTAAGGTGGAAGGTAACTCATTGGACTCATCGGTGGTTGTCTACAACTGCTAGAGTGACTCTTTTCAAGTTAGTTATCCAAGCTCTTCCCATCTATAGATGCTTTGTTCAAGTGGCCCCTATGTATTTCCTTAAAGAATTTGATTCTCTCTCACGTCAATTTCTTTGTAGTGGTAACTTGTTTTCTACTAAGTGGAGCCTTGTTAAGTGGGAATCTGTGTGTAGACCAAAGCAGGAGGGTGGTCTTGGTTTACGCTCTACTATTTTGAATGGGCAAGTTCTTGCTACTAAGCTTTACTGGCATTGGTGTACTAATCAACACCAGTTATGGGCCCATATTTTCAACCATAAATATCTTAGGGGTGTTGCTTCTTTTGAGATTCCTCACTATCCTCTAGAGGGGAGTGGTTCTATAATTTGGCATACTTTGAAAGTGGGGGCACATTTGATTAAGCATGCACTTTTTTGGATTTGTCATTTGGGGTCACAAACTCATTTTTGGCTAGATTCTTGGGATGGTCACCCACCTATTCTCTCTACTTTTCCTCACCTCCAGTCTCTTTATGATGTTTTTACTATGGCTGGATGGGGTATCGTTGAGCATTATAAGGTTGCACAACATTGTGGATCAACTGTAAGCTTTCTTTGGAAGCATCCTTCTGAGTGGCCACCTAGGGGGTCTGAGGAGGATAGGCGTGAACTAAATCAGCTCTTGGCTTCCCGTGCTTGTAATTCTTGGAGGGGACTTGATGTCTTGGCTTGGGATGGTTTTGATTTGTCTAGGAAGTACTCTGTGTCTACTAGTTATAAGAAGCTTGGTAGGTAGTTGTTTGGGGATATTGAGGTCCCTTGGTGGAAGCAAGTTTGGCACAAGTTGTCGTGGCCCAAGTGCAATTTCTTCATGTGGTTAGTAGCTCAAAACTGGTGTCTTACTTGGGATAATTTATGTAAGCGTGGTTTCCAAGGCCCTTCAATGTGTGTTTTGTGTCGTAACTGTGAGGAGAGTGTCTCTCATCTCTTCTTCCATTGTTCCTATGCTAGGGAGATTTGACATTTTTGGTGGAGGGTGTGGAATATGCCCTGTTGGCATGTTTCCTCTTTGGATGAGTTTGTGGATTGGTGGGGCAAGTCCCCTATTTCTACTTCCTTTCTTCAAGTTGCTTGGTATCTTGGCCCATCCTTTATTATTTGCAACCTTTGGTTGGAGAGGAATCGTTGGATTTTTTAGGATGTGATGTTGGTGGCCCCTCACTTGTGGTGGAAAATTTTGCATTCTTTGTGAGAAACAGTTGTGGCTAAGTGTGATCTGATAGCATCAGTGGATCCTTGTGATGTTGGTTGTTGTAATCATCTTCATCTTCCTCCTCATCAATGAAAACTCATGCGCAACAGATGTAGACATCCTACCCCGAAGGTGAATAGGGAGGGGAGATGGTCTCCTCTACCTCAGGGAGTCTTAAAAATCAACACTGATGGCTCTTCTCATGAAACCCTGGTCATGCTATAATTGGTGGTGTTAGTCGAGATAGCTCTAGAGATGTTTAGTTTATCTTCTCTATTTATAAGGGTCTTCATACTAATAATTTAATGGAGGATCAAGCCATTTTAGTGGTTGTGGAGCATGGAAGTCAATTGGGGTGGTGAAGGATCATATGTGAGTCTAATTCCCAGGTTGTGGTGAACTTGTTGATAGGCGACATTTAGATGATGTTAGCTGACATTTGGATTTGATTGTTGATTAGATTCTCAACCTCTGTGCTTCTTTGGAGTTTGTTACTTTTAGTCATATTCCTAGAGAATGGAATGGTGTTGTTGATTGTTTGGCTAAATGGGCTTCTGATCATTTTCATGATTGAAATTTGGTGGACTGGGGTCAGTTAGCCCCGGATTTGTCTCAACAGTTGGATCACTTGGTGGAGCTTGATAGGGCTATGTAATGCCCTTGCTTTGTACTTCTTCTTGTTTTAATAAAAAATTTACCCCTCCTTTATGTTTAGCGTGCATCATTTTTGCTATCAGGATTCAACCATGTAGTTTTAAAGTCAAACTCATTGACTCGTGTTTCATGAGTAGTGGTTCACAAGAACCCACCTCTCATGATAATGATGGTCTACTTAACACTCATTGCATGTAGGTGATGCTCAAAGAAGTGAAGCACTGAACCTTCCTGAAAGATCATGCATCACTTTTCCATTATTTGACAATGGCAAGCAGTAGCACAAAGAGCAATATGCCTTGCCACTATTACATTGAATGATAGAGCTCTAGGTTATGGTAGGTATAACCTTAAAGGAATAAAAAACTCTATTTTTTTTGGAAAACTGATCAGAGCATGCTTTATAGTTCAAGGGTTTTTGGGGCTATAGAAATCAAATGGTGATGGACCTTGAGTGCACCAACAAAGATTCTACCTTTGAGCTCCACTCCATCATAAATCTTCAAATCTTGGAGGTTCTAGACCTGTGAAAGTGGTTTTGTCTGGCTTATGTTACACACAATTCCAGAGTACACAGAACCATGATCTGATGGGTTCCAGGATGAACTTCCTAACCTTGAGAAGGATTAAATTAACTATATCTCTTTTCTCAAAGAAAACACCTAATTTATCTCACCAGTTGGATGCCCTCAGATGCATGCACAAGAGGAAATTAGGAACTAGATACCTCCTAAAGCATTCAAGATTATCCTTGGCTTTTACTCAAGTAAACATAACACATGTATCCATCGTATTGGAAAAGTTTGATGACCTGATCAACACCATGAAATTCAAACCAGGTGGATCGATCACTTAAAGCATATGGAAAGTGGGCTATGTGTTCTTGAGTTTTTGACTAGATTCTAAGATCTCTACCAGTAACAGGTATGTTACATACCTTAAATGACATTATTTGTAGAACCCACTTTAGATACCCAGAAGTTATTTTGAACATTTAAATTTATTTCAAGGTAATAACATCATTTTATTTTAGATTAGTATGCTTTGTAACTACCGTGTCAGGATTTGCATCAGAAAAAACATTGACCAAAAAAATGTTGCGAGCCCCATTTTTTTACCATTTCGAATTCTAGTCATTCAAAATGACACAATATAAAAGAGAGCATGGTGAGGAGGAATTATAGCATTGGAGGAACAAAAAACTGATGAAAGAGAAGAACATGAACAACAAGAAGAAATGAACTTTCATTATTCTTTATTTTTTAATTAAATTTATTAAAACCTTAGATCAACAAGTTTTCGCTTTTTCAATGAATAATATATTATTTAAAAAAATATATATTTCATATTCACACACAAAAAGTGGAAGAAGTTACATTCCAAATCAACTCAATTTTTTTTTAATTATAAAATATATTTTAAAGTAGATAATTTAATATAGCATCAAACAAAATTGAAGAACACCATGTTTCAAGTTTGATCATAGAAATGAATGGAGTCAAAATAGCAATTAAGACATCACTTGATAATTAATTAATCATTAACTAATTATTAGGTCCCTTATTACTTTAATTACTTAATCCAAAGTTCGAAGTGTTTTTTTATTATTAGATTTGACTAAATATAGGTCAAGTTGTCTCATTGCATGAGAATAAAACACTTGTCACAATCTAATCAAACTCTTATCTAGGGTTTGATTTTTCCTTTTATAAGGATTCTCATTCATTGTAATCATTCATCCAAGTATTCATTATTCAATACAAAAAGCATATCAAATGTTTGTGTGGATCAATATTTTATCTCTTGGTTGTATAGCAAATCAGTTGCTTTGATCTCTTGTTTGTGATAAATGTTTTGGTTGCATGTGATTTATGGGAGTTGTGGGGTTCACTATCAACTCCAACAAAAAATATGCTTCCAATTAACCATGGGGAATTATGAGAGAAAATAAAATGCATATTTGGATTATGCAATAATAATCTTGGAAGCAAATTGAGTGATCTCAATCTAAAAAAAGTAGTGCAACAAGTCCAAGTTAGTCATAGATTATAGGAACAAATTTCACTATCACAATGGAGGATGAAGAAATCCTTGTGATGATAAAGTGCTCAACATATAGAAATAGTATTAAAAGTGTATCATCTTGTCACAAGATGTATGTATTCAATTTAGAATCACATAAAAAAATCTTGAGGGGCTTATTTGAGGCCATAGATGAATTACTTAAGTCTAAAAACTTTAGAGGAATCTCGAATGAATCCCTATATGATCACTTCATTTAACTATCTTTTTGAAAAAATCCATGAAAAAAGCAATAGTCAAGTCTATTTGATGAGCATTCCAACAACGTAGGGACAATGACAAGTGTGAGGTGGATAAAGTTTATGTTTGTAACTAGTTCAAAAGTTTCAGTGTAGTCACTAGTAGGAACTTGTGAAAAACCCTTTTCTACCAATTATGATTTGAAATTATTATTTGACCTATCTGCTACAAATTGGTCTATGTATCCACTTACATAAAACCAACTTCCTTCCCTAAGGAAAGGGGACAAGATCCCAAGTGTGACTCCAAATTAAGGAATTATACTCCTACATTATTAAATACCACTCAATAATACCTAATGCTTCTCAAAAAAATGAATATGGATTAGAAGTGGAGGAAATGAAAACATACCAATACCCTTGAAAATGTGATTTCATCCTTTAAGGATCTATTAGATCCCCAATCGAATCACCATTTTCCTATAGAGTCTACTTGGACTAAAGTGGTGTTGAAGTGGGAGAAATAGGAGGAGATTACTTGGCCTCATAATAGTGACTCAAAGATAAAGGAGATGAGACCTTTAAATCATTCTCATTTATTAGTGTAGAGGGAGGGGATTCCTCATCATTATAACTATTCCTCAAAGGAGGAGGGTCAAAATCATAAAAAAAATGATCATTGATACTAATGGAACTTAATTTGAATGAATAAGGTGGAGTATTTAAGATAGGACTAATAGAGCCCTCCTTAAACTAAACACTCCTCTTAATAAAAACTCATGAGTGATAGGATACACAATTTGATAACCCTTAATATGATTCAAATAAACTAAAAATATGTAAAACCTAATGTGTGGTTCCATGACCTTGTATGTTTCTCTAGTGGAATGTGTCCACTCAAGCAAGGGAGCCAAAAAATTAAAGTGTTTCTAACTACATCAAGCTTCAAAAGTAGTGACTCCTTCCGAGGTTTTATAGGGTATATGGTTATGGATGTAGTTTACATAGTAAATGGCTTCTACCAAGTACTATGAAATATTTCAAACAATTTAGACATATTACTAGTTTATATTTTTTTTAAATATTTGAAATAATCCCAAATTTATTCACAATATTCAACTATTAATCCAAATTATTTAATATATAGGAGTCTTATTCCTATTCTAGATTGTAGGGAACAATTTCAAATTATTTTAAATATATGTACTTCTAGTCTAGTTTACTTGGAAATTCTTTTGTCTAGTCTATTTGGGGCCATACGTCTATTTTTAAAAGAGTTCATTACTATGGTGCAATGAATCTAGAGTGGATCATACAATTGACCATTTCCTTTAGAGATATGTTCTTTTGTTCAATAAAACTATTCTACCAAGGGCTATAGAGAACCTTGCACCACAAGTTAATACCCTCTATAGTGTAAAGTTGCTCAAATCAATGGCTCACATACTCACCACTATTATTTGTATGAATAACTTTGATAACATTTCTTGGTTGTTTCTTTGCAAGTGCTTTGAAGTCTTAGAATTGATCAAGCATCTCACTCTTTTGATGAACTAAGTAGACCTGATTGTACCAATATAAGTCATCAATGAAGGTTAGGATATATTAGGCATAACTAAATGAGGCATATGAAAAAGGTCTAAATAAATCACTATAAACCAACTCAAGGATTTGTGTGGCCCACCATGATTTTCATATGTTAAAATTCTCTTCAAGAAGTTTTCTCAAGACAACCATGAAAAATTCCATTTGAAAAGTGGACTCTAGGAAATCCTAGAACCATGTCTTGTTAGCTCAATTGTTGTAGATAGAGATAGTTTAAATGACTGAACCAATCATGCAATAATTTTTGCATCATTTGTGTGAGTAAGATGTGTTGCTGAGGTGGTAGTAAGAAAAAAACTGAAAAAAACTTGTGAGAAGGAACAAAGTCAAGGCCCTAAATATTTTCCTTATTGTTAAACTCCCACTATGGTATCACTTTGTAACCCTTGCATCACCATTGAATTTGGAGAGAAATCAACCCACTTACCTATGTGAATGTGAGCAATCTAATATTACCAATATGAGATTATTTAACAAAGAGGGTACAAAGAACATGTGGAATGTTCCCTTAACCATGTCAATTAACCCTCTCTTACACATTAATTAAATATTCACCACTCATAAAAAAATGATGCATTGACCAAGGATCCAAAGATGAGAACTCATATTATGATGAATTTGGAACATTACATATTAGTATCTATTTCCTTGAGGAGATAGTTGTAATTGCCACAAGTTCTTTTCCCTTTCCCTTAAAATTTATTTTATAAGACATGGAAGTAGATGAACCTTTGTAGAAGAAATTTAAAAGGTTGAGACTATTATTTTAAAGAATTTTTGTTTATAAATATAGCTATTTCTTCATGTATGTAGGTTCACCATGAACCACCTTCTTAATATAGGAACATTTGACCTTCTCTTTCGTCTTGTCCCATTAGAAGAGGAGGTCCTTAATTCTTCTTTGAGAATAATACCTGTGAATCATATTATTTATGTGTGCCATTATTTTTTGGTTCTCAAACTTATTGTTCAATTTATTCTCTTTGCTGTGAGGATATTTTGGTCTTTAGTGTCTTGTGTTGGGTCCAAAAATTTCTACTCACACTCTTAGAGTAATGAATCCACTTCAAGGCTAGGGAAATGTCACCCTAGAGAGGAATAAATTAGTTCATTAACACAATATGAGTGACTTAAGGCCAATTTTTGAGAGTGGATATTTTATCCTTCACTTTAGGCTTATCTAGACCCAAGAGGGTGTTCCTAGATGTATCCTTAACAAGATTATTCACAATTGAAGATAAAAAAACTGAAAGTGATACATAGTCTCCAATGTACACTTTGCCCTAATGATTGTCACTAGAAAAAATACTAACCTACTACATATAAAACACCTTTTAAGTTGATAAGAACAAATGTAATAAATTCAAGAAGACAATATGTAAAAAATGATTATGTAAAATCCCCATCACAGGCACAACAATTTTTTTTCTCCATTTGCAACAACTATCAACTTAACCAACCAAGCATTTCCATATAGTTTAGAAGTGTTAATTTACATAGCTTAGCATTCAAAATGGTAATGAAAAAAATGATACACTTATATTCTTACACTCAAAGGTGCTAATAATCTATGCTTAGGGTCTTTCCTAGACCTACAACCTAAGCCTCAAGGGTTTGTGATGACCCTACCTACGTATCCTCTCATGGGAAATCAGAGGCTTCGTAGTTCACCCCACAATGCCAGAGGGAGTTCAATCTCTCCTCTTGTATGGGATCTATTAACTCACCTTAACCCATGACTATTAATTAAGCGTAAATCATCGCTTAGTTAATTATAATATAATAATAATAACTTTTCCATCAAGTGTTGGGTCTGTACCAAACATTTCCAAGCATTAGTGTACAAACATCCATAATATTCACAAGGGGCACATCATATCATAATCCCAAAGATCATTCACAACATGTAAGTCACGATAATACCTTCATATATACAAGCTTACTAGCTCGTACACATAAAAAGTGCAACAGTGACTGGATCATACACAATTCACAAGTGCAACAATGACTATATCATACACAAATCGCAAGTATAATAGTGACTGGATCATACATAGATCACAAGTATAATAGTGACTAGATCATACACAAATCACAAGTGCCACAATTACTATCTCATTCGCATATCAAAATTACATTAGTGATTGGCTCCAACATATATCACAAATTCATAGTGACAAGCTCCATCCTACATCACATAACATAATAACAATGACTGACTAACACATCACAATGGCTAACACATGTCCATAATGCATCCTAGATAGAAAGAATATCGGTGCATTGCACACTACACCATGGGTCCTATCCTTTTCTTTGGTCTTCTGCACCATTGGACAAATGAGGAAAGGATTTGGTGCATCCCATACTACACCATGGGTCCATCCTCAACCCCACAAGGCTAAGTATATAGATAGACAACTGGGAGGGGATTCAGTGCATCCCATACTACACCGTAGGTCCATCCACCATCCTAAGGGTTTCCCCAAGTAGTAAACCTACCAAACCCGATGGATTCTGACTTCAATCGCCTATATGCCACCAATGATAAGTCTGTCCACCCATAAAGAAGTAGCTCCCAACATATACCACCTTGTGACCGTAGTGGTATTGTCAGCTATCTTCTTCTCAATCTCAGGTAACACATGGCATCAATCACTTCTATGCTTACTAGTGATAGCTAATGAACCCTCTCAATACGCGGTTAGCCTCAGATTACTGTTACCCACACGGATGGGTCCCTACCTATGCAACTGCTACGATTGTATCATAACCAGGGTTTCCCACTACTTTCACCTCCGTGAACTAGGTGAATGCTGAAAAAACCCTAGCAATAGCCTAGACATTGATCATTGGCACGGTCCAATGACTGCCTGCCACTGCTCAAATATCTTAGAGGTTCACTATTGGGTGGGTCATACATAACATGAGTCACAAACATAATCAACAGATACATGGGCCTATACATAAAGACCTTTAAATATGGAGTTAAATTACACAGACACGTAGGAGATACATGGAACCAACACATGATGAAATTTACCCAACATTGATGGAATTTACCCACATATACATATAATAAAATACCCATTATAAAGTACAGTTAAATCCCTTCCTACATTCTATTTAATAGAAACCTCTTATATATTAAATATTAGTTATTAAATTCCTTAACTTGATCACACCCATTTGATACCCATTCAGCCTACTAAAGAAAGAAGGTCAAACCAATCAAGAACAAACCCAACATCTAGGAGTTATCCCCCCTAGACCCTCTCCCTACAGACTTGAAGTCACAAGGGCATCCTTCACCTAAGGACTGCCTACGTTCCTGCTTCCAAACGGGTCAAAGTCACACGCAGTTCTCCTTACCAAGCCTCTCAAAGGATACCCTAACACATAGGTTTCTCATAATCAAGGTTTTGCTAAAACTCCCCCTTAAGGATATAAAGGTATCAATTTGAACTCCACCACTTTATTTATAGTCTAGTTTGAAAATCCCAAATCTCTTATAAACTCATCTAGGAAGCATTACCCAACAGATATTACCTTGGCTCACACAAACCCATAAGAAAGCATTTCCAATTGTTGTTCATATAATAGATTCAATATTGGAGTTCTTATAGTCAAAGGGGTCAACAAATATCTTTGAAGGACATCCAGTAATATTTATAAGCCTGTTTTTAGTATAATTAATGCCTGAATCCTCCTTAAGAAAGTTGGAAACACTGTCCTTTGGACCAACATGTGAAAATATAAACCCAATGATAATACTACTAATAATATTCTCATACTAATTTTCTTTACCCTATTGTGCAATTCCATACTCTTATAATAGTCTAGTTTGAGACTAGATAGCTTATTCATACTTTCCCTTTAAGTTAATCCCGACCTTAATAATCATCGGTAAGGTATCAAGAGATGCTACGTAGGATTTATCTCATAACACAATCTCAAAATTAATTATCATTCTCCACCTATCATGCATTCATATTATGGTTTACTATAGCTATACTATCCTTCATTTACATAATAATTCCAATATCAAGGTTCCTACGTATTTATGAGGTTGATAGACATCATGTAGTCATATAAAGCATTTACCATAGTATCAATAGTTTATCAAAAGTGTCAAGTTTCAATGTTAAAGCTATGTTTAGTAAAGTGTGGTTGCAATACCATTAGATGATATTATCATTATTTGCAATATTATGCAACCATGAGCCAAGGCTCATATATATTATATTTTTTTTTCTTGGTTCATATTACTAGGTTATCTTATAGATAAAGCTTTGACAGGTTAGAACTCTTTTCCATTTAATTCCCTTAAAGGTCAAGCATAAAGTATCAAAGTAATTAACTCTTGATTGCATTAGTTACGTGCATCATGATATCTTCTCAACATATCTCTACATCTAGTATTTCCAATATTTTAATTATCTAAAGCATCATAGCTTTATGGAATTAAAAGTTGCATTGATATTATTCCTACGAAGATGAGTAATAATCTCTGGGTATGGATATTCTTCCTAAATAATGACATCAATCCATATATAGCACTTCACTTAAAATGTCAAGCCTACTACCTGAACTCTTCATCGTATGACACAATCTCATTTTAGGATAGAAGTTATGGCTGAAGACAATTTTCTTAGTCATGGAAAAATAACATGATGGTTACCAAATATCTTATACCACGATTGGCTATAATCCTTTGAAATGATTATGAAACAATATATTAAGTACCACATATTAAGAAAAATAGTCATTAGCAAGGGTTTATTAAGGTAATTCCATGCATAAATATGGCTGTATAGACTTATTCAATGATGCTAGAATCCTTATTTTAATTATTATCTTTACAGTCTATATACGTTTAGATTTGAGAGAGAATGGATAGGAGACACTCATGTGGATTAAAATCCTTCCTCTTGTTTTCCTTTCAACATAGACCGAATCATATACTATTAGTTTGTAAGTTGGGTGTTTCTAGGTGTCGGTGAATCTATTTCTTCATTGATCATGTAAGTGAAAATCTTGTGTACCCATTAGCTGCCAATTAATAGATTTAATAGCATTATTTTCAGATTAGCTGATCATTACAAGAACTAGAAGCATTATTATAAGATACATACAAAAGAGAATTACAAGCACCTAAACATTCTATATATTTTACAGCGAGAAGGAGGCAGACATACATATTATTGTTCATCTTTTCACATCCCACATAAGAACATGAATATAACTTCCATTATCACTATTAGTCTTCCCTTTAAATTTAGTAAAATCTTTCTATTGACACTTGCACAAGTGGATGATTAAAAACCGAACACTATGAGAGAGAAGATTATACTTAGCTTGGAAATGGTGTTGAAGATGTATCTGGTTCCGACTCTCCTTTTCACCTTTGATTGATGTCCATAGCCATTGATACATCTTCTGGCCCATTCAAATCAATGGATACCAAGTGAGGAGGGGTGGGCATGTGCTGTGGTCCCAATTGATTGCATAGCCGAGCAACTTAGAAATATTGAAATTTCCAATATATCCTCTAAAATAGAGATCGATGCTCCAATTATTAAACCCCCCCATCAATAGCCTTTGTCTTCTCTTGCTTTCTCCATTTCCCCTCAACTACGTGAGTTTGAAATTTTCTTCCTCACATTTTTCCTCCCTCTTTTCTCTGCCCATCACACCCTTTATCCCATCCTTTGTTCACACTTTTCCTCTGCCTTTTCTCCTTCGTGACTCTCTCTTCATACTCATCACTCCTCTCTATGTGACGTCTTCCATTCACAAATAGAATTTCTCTTCCTCTACCAAACTCCCATGCCTCCATACCTCCCCTCTATATCTTGTCCACATCCCTCACTTCTACTCTCCTCTCCACATGCCTTACTCTACCTATGCTCTTCCTGTGTAATTTACTTCCCTTCCAAATGAAGCTTGAATGCTTCCAAGGCTTTCTCAAGACCCTCTGCGTGCCCTTTCCCCACCAGATTCTTTTTCCTCTCCTCTGTGCACCTCCCACTATTTATATTTGATGGTTATCTATCCCAAAACTATGCTTGTCTCAAATTGAAGAAGTTGTGGAGTTAAAAGACTCTCCAATGCCTCTTTTCCTCACATCTTTTTTTCTACCTTCCAAAACAGATGTTGAATCCATAGAAATGGGTCGTGGGGGCTTAAAATATTCTAGAAAGGCCTCTCATTTCCACGCGACCTGCTCACTTTCACCATCCATGGACAAGAATTCCATACTTAATAATGGCACAAATACTGGTTTTGTTTTATCCATGCCGTGCTTATTAATGGCATGACCTCTTATTCAATCCCATTCCTCCCTCGTCCTCTCACAATTAATGCCCACTAAACAGGCCCATAATGTATCTGTAGACATCTAAATTTGGACACTTAATTTATCCAAATTTATCACTTTTCGTCTAAACATCCTCTTATCCAAGTTAATTAAGTAATATTACTATTATTTAATTAATACCCTTAATTCTGCTAAATCCCTATGGTATTTAATTAATAATTAAATACTTTACTCTTTTAATCCTCCTTTCATCAAATAAATTAAATAAATAATACATTTATTTAATTCCTCACATGTCATTGTCATCTAATCCTAATCCATCTCCTAATTTCTTCATTAGGGATGTGCACATGCCTAATCCTTGATTAGGATGTGTCACATCCTCCAACTTTTGCAAGTTGGCTTCTAATCCTCATTTATCTTCTAATTACTGATTAAATTAATCTTAATCAGTACCTTGGTCAACTCTCTCCATCCCCCAAGGAATTTTTAATTCCTTTTTATTCCTCCAAGAATCCCCTTTTCCCATGCATCTTCTAGAACCTTTGACTTGTCACATCAAGTCACATGTGACAAATTCCCACCTTTTGGGAACATTGTCTTATCCACTAGATTCTTCCAATCATTGTGAATTTAAAATTCACTTTTATTCACCCAAGATTCTTCCCATCTCCCAATGTACTTGCAAGGTACTTGTCCTTCCTCCACCTCATGTACCTTTTGGCCACCTCACTTACACCTCACCTCCTCTCAGCCACTTCACCATCCACATGTCAGGATGTGAGGGCTTGTGAGTTCTCAACCCACCATAGCCCTTCATCTTGACCTTATTGGATCAATCTCAACCATTGAATTCTCTAGAGAATTCAAATTCTTCTATAAATACCCCCTCCTCAAGGGCATTTTTTTGGAACACTTTCATTTTGGAGTAACCTTATGCTACCAATTTACATTCTCAATCATTCACTATCATTTAGCCACCCACTTTGATCATCTTGCTCATTCAATCTTGCATCTAGCTACATCAAAAGCCATCCAAGGAGCACACAAATCCATCAAAATCAAGGGCCAACCAAGGAGTCTTCAACAACAAGGAAGGTATAATCGATTTACGTTTGTATTTCATCTATTTTCCTTATTTATCACTCTTTAGGCTAATCATTGAGGTGTTCTTAGTATTTTATCATTTGCATTTTTAGTTATTTTGCACATTAGAGTAGGGTAAAATTCCAAGGTACACATTTCTGGCACGCTCGGTGGGACCCACAAACGGGTTCTTGCATTTAACCTTTGTTTTTGCTAAGAATTTTGCAGAAAAAGGTCACAGAAAGGCGAAAGCGCCCTCTGCTTTTCCGCAGAAAGGCGGAAGTGCCCTCTGCTTTACCGCAAAAAGGCGGAAGCGCCCTTTGCTTTGCCGCAAAAAGGCAGAAGCGCCCTCTGCTTTGCCGCAGAAAGGCGGAAGCGCCCTCTGCTTTTCCGCAGTAAGGCGGAAGAGCCCTCTGCTTTACTGCAGAAAGGCAGAAGCACCCTCTTGTCTGCTGTAGGAAGGCGGAAGCGCCCTATATCTGACAATTTCATTTTCTTCTAACAGTTTGCTGCAGTTAGGTGTATACTTAGAAGTTTGTTTCTAACACTTTCTTGCAGTGGGGCGTACAACTTCCCTTTTCAAAAATTTGATAACGTTTCCTGTAGAGGGGTGGATACGCCCTTTCATTTTAAAAGGTTCTTTTCCTCTAACCTTTTGCTGTAGAAAGGCGGAAGTGCCCTGCAGAAAGTTGTCAACGGCCCTGTTTTGCTGCAGAAAGGCGGAAGCGCCCTACAGAAAGCTGTCAACGCCCCTCTTTTGCTGCAGAAAGGTAGAAGCGCCCTGCAGAAAGCTGTTAGCGCCCCTATTCTTACTGCAGAAAGGCGAAAGCGCCCCTGTTTTGCTGCAGAAAGGTCGAAGCGCCCCAAAACAACACAGTTTGGAAGGTAAAACAGTCATTTTAGCTTTGTTTTTGCTCTCGTTTTTAGCTATTTTCAAGTAATAATCCTCTAACATTGTTTTGGCAAGGATATTGGTGTTTTTTGCTAATGTTCTGCAGCATATTATGGTGTAATTGACCAAGAACGAAGGAGAAGATAGCTAACATTTACTTGCAGGGCCATCTATTTGATCAAATTTCTGAAAAACTATCCTTGTTGTTTGCACATAGTCTAATTAGGGGGAAGTAACCTTTATTGCTTGCTATGCTTGTCTACTATTGTGTCACCCAAGGGGGCATTAATTTTTTTTCACTTTCCTCTTGCACTTCGTGTGAGCCTGGGGAGTAGTTGGAAGCGGTTAGTGTCTTCTTTTTAGTGGGACCTGCTTGGGGATTTCATCACCCCAAGGAACGATTCCAACCACATGTACCAGCGGGGTATATAAAGGGGGGAGAACGAAAGTTGTACCCCAATCCAGTCACGTCATAATTGGCGGAGCCTCGAAGCTAGGGTGATACCTAGATAGACGTGAAGAGTTGGTCCGAGCCTTTCAGTATCTCGCTGGGGTTCCCGACTCACGCTTATGACGGGCTGGTGTTCACGGTTGTGCCTCATGTACTGAGAGTATATCGAGGACTCCCTAGAAGCCTTGTGCATCCTAGATTAAGACCTTGCCTGGGCATACCCTTAACATTAATCATAGGATTGTGCTTGCTTGAAGTGTTTTCTTGTGAAAAAACCTGTGAAATCTTTGATACTTTGGCCTTACTTTATCATTTTGAGTCCTTTCCATAGCCATTGCCATCAAAACCAAGCTCTATCTTACTGCAGAAAGGCGGAAGCGCCCCTGTTTTTGCTGTAGAAAGGCGGAAGCGCCCCTGATTTACTGCAGAAAGCTATCAACGCCCTTGATTTTTGCTGCAGAGGGGCGGATTTTCCCTCCTGAACACCTGAAATCACCCCATTAGGATCCGTTTAGCCTATAAACCATCATTTAATCATTCCCAACCATTATCTCATCATCCTAAGCCTCCGTTTTATCACTCTAAGCCTCCCAAAACCTCCATTGGATTGGTTTAAACCTCCATCTTATCATTCCAAATATTTGTTTAACCATTCTAAATCCCCACTCATCCTCCACATTCATCTTCAATCCACCTGTTCATTTTAATTTCCTCATATTCCGTTCAAAAGTCCATACCATCACCTAGCAAACATCATAATTTTACCGTTTACATCACCAAACACCACTCATAACCAAACCGCCTTAAACTTGTATTACAAAGTGGTTACCCAGATTGACCATAGCACTTGAATTTGATTATTAGTCTTTAACTTCGACCCCAATCAATTCACTTCCATCTCGAGGTGAATTCGGTGTCATAGGTTATCATCCTCGGCCCAATCAATCCATTCCTATCTTAAGGTGGATTCGGTGTCATAATCATCCTCTTAATCAATCAAAGCTCTAGGCCACTAAGGGTAACTTCCTTTGATCAAACTTAAGGTCTCTCTCACATCTTTCATCATCCAATCATACCCATCCAATAATCCAAATCTATCAAAACCAATCATTTGATCAAATTGTCCAATCAATCAAATCACATCCGTTCAACCAATGCTATCCTATTGATCTTAATAATCCAATCCAATTCAATCAAAATCCAATCTTGCCAAATCCAAATCCGATCCCATCAAAATCAAAATCAATCCCATCGCATCATCCAATCATCCCAATCTGAACTTTAATCCAATCCTGATCTAAGCTTGACTTAAATCCCGATTTGAGCTTTAGTCCATCATCTTTGATCCATTTTATTTATCCTATCATCATCATGAATCCTCATCCTCCATCAATAGTAGTCAAGGGAAACCCTAATTACGTTGACGACAATAACAAAAGTCTTGTCGATCAAGAGGTATACAATATAGATCCCCTTGACACTATCATATCTAGTAAGCTTTCTCCACCCACTTTCCAAAATCCAATTACTCCTATGAGCTATCCCGTTATGTCTTCATCCATGCCTAATCATGCTCCTTATGCCACCTTTGACAATGGATATCCAGTATCTTCTTCATCCCCATATTTATCATGTCCATCTACATCATCCTCTTATACAACATCTACATCCTCTTATCCTAATTTTCCATCCCAATACTCCTATTACAATTCCCCATCCATGTCCCCCTATCGTAATCCTTTCTTTTCCCAATCTTTCCCATACTAACTTGGCCTACACCTCTTTTTACCTTAATCCTACATCCAAGGAGCCTCTCATCCTAATCCATCATCCCAATACTATTATAATCCATCCTACATCCTCTTCTTGTATTGTCCCACTACATACACCACTTCTTGGTCCAATCCACAATCCATGTCCCCTATCTTAATTCACCACTCCAATATTCTCACCTTAACCCTCCATCCAATCCTAGTCCTCCATCTACTCTTAGTCCTCCATCTAATCCTAGTCCTCCATCTACTCCTAGTCCATCCAATCCTAACCCCCCATCTACTCATGGTCCTACATTCAATCCCATCTTCCATCTAACCTCTAGTCCACCAATCCATAATCCATCATCCTTTCTTACCACTTAGCCAAGGTTACAACTATATGCAAGTCTCTCATTTCAGTAGTTCTCCTGGCACCCATTACAAAGAAGGCCATCCCTAACTCCACATCTCCAGCAAGTCATAAGTGGAACCATGCCATCTAGATCCATCATCCACGGTCATCAGTGTGATGAGACCTTTCTCCATACCACACACCTATTATTGATGTTACCACCCCTAGTACTGCCTAAACCATGCCAGAAAACCATTGAACCCACTAAACCATTGAACCTACATCTCTACCTAGAGATCTCCACCAATCCATCTAAGATACCCAAATCCAATCCACTCCTCCCACTCCTAGTAGCACCAAAAACCATTCCAATGAACCTCATGAATCTTCCATCCCTCCATCTTCCCCACTTGAAGAGTCCCAACAAGACTCCATTATCATGCCATCCACACAAGATGAGTCATGCCAAGAGTCTAATCCAAAGCATGCCAACATATCCCCTTCTCCAGATCAAGATCCTACCATCCTATCTAGTCCACCTCAAGATCACAGTCCCCCATCCATTCCATCCCATGATCCCCTTGTCATTCAAGCTTCCACCACTCCATCTCCATCTCCATTGCATGATCCCACTACCAAGCAAATCCAACTTATATCCCTTTGATCCCTCTCTCCCCGATACCACTCCATCCAATGCTTCTGCTATCCCATCATCTCCCTCTCTATAATCCCCCATCATTGCCTAAACCGCTATCCCCACACCAATTGCATATTCCCTTGGTATGTCTGTCTCTTTCCATATGGTGGCCTCCTCAGAGAAGAAAAAACACAGTGTATATACCACCCATCATCCTCCACCTAATAATGTACTTGCATCATGTTTTCAGAATGACACAAATCCTATCATGGATCACATGCTCAAGAAAATGAACTAGCAAGGAAAAGGTCTAGACCTTCATGAGCAAGGCATTTTAGAGCCCATCC